>PVKS010038439.1:0-17911 GCA_004027875.1 Aplodontia rufa
CCTACTTGTGAGCTGATGTGTGTGAACAGGATCTGCCAACAGGCCCCCACCTCCTTCCCTAGCACCCTCCTCTGTGCCAAGCAGGAAGCCAAGAGTGTGGGAGGTACTGAATGAATGCACAGTGAATGAGGGTCTGCCTCAGTGAATGAACGACTGTATGAATGAAAGAAAAGGAAATGAAAGGCAATTACACACACACCCCCGAGCTCACCTAACCACACAGCTTCCTGCCCTCCACTCAGCTGCTAAAAGCTTTGTGCCCATCACATCAGCCTTGGGCTCCTAGGTCCCTAAGGGGAGGGGCAAGAGGTGGCCGCTCTGTGGTTTGCAGGAAAAGGCACTGGGCTAGGAATCAGGGGAGCTGTCCTGCCATTAATTACCTGTGTGACCTCGAGTAAGCCACTTAACCTGTCTCCACTTGAGTCTCATCATCCATCAGCTGGGGCAGAACTCTCTGTGTTCACCCTACAACATGGAGAAGTTAACAGCACTAAAAAAAAAAAAATGTAAGAGAAAGCACAGTGCGGGAGAAGACAGGTGTTTATTCTGACCTTGAGCCTCCGTCAGCGGTGCATGCTCTCTGCAGAGCTCCGGGTGCGGGGTCAGGGTGGTGTGCACAGGAAAGCACAGCCTTCCCCATGGAGGAGCTCACACCTGGGAGGAAAATCTCCCCACCCACTCTGGCACCCAGAGGTGGTCCTGTCGTATGCACAGCCCTGAGTGGGGAGACTGAAAATGCCACAATACTGCCTGCCTGTAAGGAAAGAGCCACAGCTGCAAAGCAATGGGTAGTGTGTGCAGGGCTCGGGGGAATGGCACCGAGCCTGAGTCAGTGGCTAGATGCTTGATGAGCACCGAAGCTGGGCCGGGTACTGTTGCAGGATTTGAGGGGAGAAGGTGCAACTTCATATGATGTGGATCATAAACAAATGAGTGGCTTTAGCCCCTGACAGATGCTGTAAAGAAAATACAAAAGGAGTCGGAGATTTAGCTCAGTGGCAGGGCACTTGCCTAGCACAAGGCTCCCTTTGGTCCTTAGCCCTGGGGAGTGGAGGAGAAGAATACAATAGGGTAACGATGGCAAGCAGCAAGCAGCTTGGTTGGGATGGGAGGCTGCTTTAATGGAATAACCTAGGGAAGGTTCTGGGAGGTGATGGTAAAGCTCAGGCCTGAACAATGAGAAGGAGAAGCACAGAACATGCAGGTGAAATGGCCAGAGGGCAGCCTAGGTAGGATTCAGGAAAGGATGGGATGCTGAGGGCTAGGAACATGGGGTGAGGTGGCCTTGTAGGCTGTGAGAGGAGTAGTAGGCAATGGGAAGTCAGTGGGGGCTTAAGTAGGGACACAACATGATCCCAAAGAGAGAGTGACCAAGCACATCCATTACAATGTCGGCCACTGATGAGTTAGGGACTGAAGCGGCAAGTGTGTAGTTTTTTCATGTTTTAAATTATTTCAAGATAAAAGGTGAACAAATACAAGGACACACGGGTTCCTGGCAGACAGCTGACTGTGGGGGGTGGGCAAGGGGACGAGGAGGCCGGTGTGAGAGTGGAGGAAGGGGCCAGAGGAGGCTCTGCAGGACCAGGCAGTAGGCAGGAGGAGAGAGGGGTCATTTCAGGATGTGTGTTTCTGGAGTTCTGAATTCCTTTTGTATTGCTATAGTAACAAGTCACCGCATACTTTGTGCTTATGAACAACACAGATATATCATCTTATAGTTCTATAGGTTAGAAATCCAATATGGCTCCCACTGGGCTAAAATCAAGATGCTGGCAGAGCTGTGCTTGTTCCTGGAGGTTCAAGGGCAGAATCCACGTCCTTATCTTTTCCAGCTTCCAGAGACCCCTCTCCAGGCCTTGCACAAAGCCACCTACACTACAGAACCAGAAAGAGACAAAGAATCCTCACCAGGCATCTCTCTCTGACCACAGCCTGGAAAAGTCCTCTTTTGTCAAGACTCATGATTACACTGAGCCCACCCTGATAATCCAGGATAATCTTTCCAATCTCAAAATCCTAACCCTTAATGACATCCGCACAGTCCCTTTTGTCATGTAAAGTCACATATTCACAGGTCCCCAGGGATCAATGTGTGGCTCTCTTTAGGGGTTGTGACTCTGTCTACCACCAGCTGGAACCATGCAGATCACTGATGGACTGGATCCGGGTGTGAGAAGAAATGAAAGGTGGTCAGGTCTCTCCCTGAGCCTCTGAGTGAAGGATGGAGCTGCCACTCAGGACAGCAAGCTGCTAGGGAGGAGAGGATGGGATGGGGTGCAGGGAAGAGGGAAAGCAGGAGTTCTGCTCAAGACCTGAGAAAGTTTGGAGTTGGTTAAGACACAGCTATTGGGAAGCCTCATGCTGGGGCCCCAATATCATCGATACCAGGCCTGAGAGTGGCACTGGTGGGAGTCCTGGGGCACACCCAGGACCTGTGAACAGGCATTGAGTCACAAATAGCCTACAGGAAATGGGGATGCAGTTAACCTGCATGCAACAACAGAGGAGGAAACGGAAGGCCAGATGCAGAAGCGACAGGGCACAGGTGAGTCCTGGTTTGCAAGGCTTCACGCTCGCAGGGGGCGGGGGGGGGCAGCCTCCGCAGGGCCTTAGGGAGGCGAATGGCATGACACAAAGCGCTCACTTGAGACCGCTTGCCGTAGCAGTCTGCACTCAGGCACCGTGCAGGCCGAGATGGTGCATCAGTCCTGGGGAGAGCGAGGGCACCCTGGAGGCTCCCGCCCAGCTGGGAAAGTGCTAGCCAAGGCCAGACCCTTCCTGCCGCTCCTGGGGTCTGCAGCTAAAGGGCTGTGCACTTGGCACAGGAGGTGGGGAAGGTGTGCAATGAGGGGAGAGGCATCCCTTCCTCTTTTGGAACTGCTGCTCTTAAATCAAACAATTCAATCCAGGTGGAAGAGGGTTGGCAGCTGGGAGGGGAGAAGAAGGAGAAGCAGATGATAAAAAAAATCAATAACGCTGCCCCATAAAATAAATTGAGATTTGTGGAATTCACTTCCACTTGACATCAAAGATGCCGATTTGGTGAATTCGTTTAAAGCCAAATTGAAAACGTATCATTTTAATCCAGGTCCCCAAGCTGCCCCCAGCTCTGTGGCAAGGACCCTGGGGGCTAGCTTTACAGTACCTCCCACACTCATTTTACTCATTTTTGGCCCATTGATCTCCATTGCTAAAAAACAAACAAACAAAAAAACCCAACTGTGCTCAAGGTGGCAGGAGAAGTGGATGGTGTCCTTTTCCCAGGACCAAGGCCACCCCAGCCAGGGATACCCCAGTGGGGTTTGACCAAGAAGTGACTAAGGAGCAGTTCCAAAGCTCACCTGCTGGGCCTTGGGCATCTGGTCTCAGACAGCAGTTTCAAGCTCTCTGGGTCTGAATGTTCCCTCCTGTGAGCAAGTGTGTGACTGTGTGACTTAAGAGAAGGCAAAGTTGTAGATGACAGACTGGTTCTGGGTCCCCTCCCCCAATTCACTAATAAGGTCCAAATGATGGGGTGGAGGGTATGGGGCAAAGGGCTTTGAAATCCCGAGAAAACAAGGCAAACGCACAAAAAAAGCACAGCATGAGTTTTCTTGACTAAGGTCTCAAATAAAGAGGACACAGATCCCCAAAATGCTGGGTCTGGTGCCAGCATACATCTTAACTGAAGCTAAGATTCAGCCCCACTCTGGGGCCTGCTTCAGCCCAGGGCATGGACACAAAGGCTACAGGCTAGCAGCTTAGGATGATGCCAGCTCCAGACAGTGGAGAAATCACTATTACCCAAGAGGGATAGCAAGGACCAGGGTGGGTGTAGCTAAGACAACTGAGAAGTATGGGCAGACAGTGTAGTCCAAGAGTGCAGACAGGTGGTCACAATGAAGTGTCCTGGTGCAAATCCCAACTGCAGGACCTGGCAACTGAACCTCTGAACCTCAGTTTACACATCTAAAAAGTGGGACGGGGGTGGGGGGCT
Organism: Aplodontia rufa; assembly: GCA_004027875.1. NCBI lineage: Eukaryota > Metazoa > Chordata > Mammalia > Rodentia > Aplodontiidae > Aplodontia > Aplodontia rufa. Next base: position 3,980 of record PVKS010038439.1, read on the forward strand.
GGAGCGGTGGCTTAGCTCTCGGACTACAGCAGTGGCTGGTGGTTACGGCACTTGCCCAGCATGCCTGAGTACACGGGTTCAAACTCCAGCACCCACATACACAACTAAGTGTCAGAGCAAAAAAGGTCATATGAAAAACTCAATATAAGTTGATTCTCTTTCTCTCTCTCTCTCTCTCTCTTTCTCTTAAAAAAAAAAATACAGCTCTCTGGGGCTGGAGTGGTGGTTCAGCGGTTATGGCGTTTGCCTGACATGCTCAAGGACCTCAGTTTGAACCCCAGGACCACATACACAATGAAGTGTCGGAGCAACGAAAGTCACATGAAAAACCAAATAAAATTGATTCTCTCTCTCTCTCTCTCTCTCTCTTTTTAAATATTACAGCTCTCTGAATTTTATCCCAGAAAACTAACTTAAAGATCAAGTGTATTTTGCACAAAGCTCTCCAGGAAATTTTGCAGTACAGCTTAGTTTGGGAAGCCCCGGCGTGCAACATGGGACCTGATGACCCCTGAGAACCCGGCCAGCTCAGAAAGGCATGTTCCTCCAGGTTGGGTGAAGACACCATCCAGGTGCCTGACCTTCGCTTCAGCTCCTAGCTTGTGTTGTTGCAATTGTTGTTTTTTTGCTCCTAGTAGGGTTATTTAGCTACCTGCTGCGCTGTAAACACAAACTCAGGAAGCACATTGCTATGGATGGAATGTTTGTAGCCCTCCAAAATTCAGGTTGAAGCCCTAGCCCCTAGTGTGATGGAGAGAGGGCCTTTGGCAGATATATTAGGTATTTTCTATTGCTATAACAAAACGTCACAGACTGGCTAATTAATAAGAAGTCAAGGGTTGTTCATCTCACAGTTCTGAAGGCTGGGAAATTTGGGACTGGGTGGCTGCATCTAGTGGGTTCTGTTTGCTGGGGGGTGGCACCCTGGGGAGTCCTGAGGCAATGCAGGGCATCATACATTAAGACAGCACCAACTTGCTTGCTGGAGTCTCTCTTTCTCTCCTTGTAAGGCCCGAAATACAATCCTGGGGGTCCCACCCTTATGACCTCACCTAATCCTAACCACATCCCCAGAGCTGCACTTCCAAATATTAATATTTGACTTTGGAGATAGATTTTCCAACACATGGCTTCTGGATGCCACAGCCCATAGTGGGAATTAGTTATATTTGGATGAGGTCATGAGGATGGACCCCCATGAGGGGATTAGTGTTCCCCTTTAAAGAATAGGAAGAGTCCAGAGCTCTCCCCCAATCCCCCCATGTGGGGATACAGCAATAAAGAGCCATCTACAAACCAAGGGGAGCTTACCAGTCACTGAATCTGCTGGCACTTTGACCTTGGGCTTCTCAGCTTCCAGAGCTGTGAAAATAAACTCCCACCACTATCTAGGGTGTTTTGTTATAGCAGCCTGAACTCCTGAAGGCATTTGCTTAGCACCAAGGAACACCATCAAGATGTCTTTGAGAATAGGAGGCAGTTATACCTAGGTGCTGATTCCAATGAATTCACTCTACTGTGCAGTGAACTTTCTGATGGTGGAGGCCTGGACCATGCCATATCCCCTCCATTTCCTCCTTTAATAAGGTCCTCAGCTCTTGAGTGTGCTGGAACCCTTCCTTGGACAATGTAGAGGAAACCCCTGGGCAGCTTCACAGTCATTCTAAGACAGTTGGCTCATGAAAATGGTCACATCCTATTTCAAAATGACCTCCCTATTGAATCCAGAGGACAGGACCGCTTCTCCCTGCCCCCTGCTACCTATAGTGTGGCTATGCTATGGTAAGTGGTTAAATGATTGTCAAATTTATTTCCATGTGTCCATCACTGTGTCACACCAATTAGTGTATGTCTGTCACCTGCAAAGGACTGTGCAGTGACTGGTTTCAGCCCAGCCCAGGTCTTGCTGGAAGCTGTGTGCCGGCAGGCAGCTTGCTTAGGTCCTAGGCAGCCCAGAACAACCTCTACCCCCTCCTTCACACCTTTGGAACTTTCAGATGGAGATCTGAAGCTCTAGAGAACAATTAAATATTTTTCCTTCTCCCCATCTGGGAAGTTGGTAGGGAAAAAGTAGCAAACTTTCAGCAGCTTGAATCAGGACTACAAGTTCAAGCGAAATCACAGCAAATACAAACCTGCTTGTCTCTACCTCTGTCCCACTTCCTTTCTCAGGGTCCCCTTCTACCCTACCTCTGCCTTCCCATCCTGTACCCCAGTGCCACCCCTGGCCCTGCTATCAGCTGAATGACAGGCAGAGCTCCCCTGATCAGATGCGCCATGGCGGGTCTCCCACATGCTGAGAGGAACACCAGACCAAAACAGCCCCTCAGGAGGTAGACTCAAGCCCCGTGGGTCGGGCTCTCCTGACACCCCTCAGCTTGGTGACCACCAATGCTCTAACCTGTGCGGGCCCCAGCATTGACTCTGTGGGCTACCACGTTGTTGGTTTTTTCTATTTCTGACAGTGCAATATTGCATATAATAACAATTACCAATGAACTCCACTGGCTTGTCCAATCTCATTATTGCTGATGCATTTGGTACCTGCCACTGCCAATTTGCCTCAGCTGAGGTTTTATTCAGTGGGATATGATAGAGCGGTACAGCAATCTTTTTCCATTTAAATAGTTTAATTGAGGAAAGCTATCAGATGTTTCCAAATTTAATGTATACAACAATTTGCTTTTTCCTATCTCTTTTCAGAGTTGAGTTGGAAGAAAATGACATCTGATTCTTATAGAAGGAAAGCAATTACATTTTGGCGTCTGCCTTCCCCGGCTTGCATATGTTTTTAAACATAAAAAGAAATTCTTAATATGTAATTGTCAGGTAATAAAAAGGGAAAAATATTTTACTTTGTGTTTATGAAGTAATTTTTCAAAAGCATAAGGGAATTACATGTTAATGTTTTATGTTTACGACTCCACTCTAATACTGTACTATTTCTTCAAGTTTTGGTCTCTTTTTTTCCCTCCTCTCCAAAGACGAGAGTTGAGATGATCAGGCCCAGCTCAAATCCTGCCTCCCTGCCAGAGTTGTCCTTCTGCACTGCCATGTCGCACTGACTTTCTATTTGGAGATGGAAGGGGCCTCTCTAGATTAGAAGCTTCTTGAGAACAGATAGAATTCCCTTCAGGTTCCTATGTCCTCCACAACCCTCAGCAAATGGCTGAGCTCAAAGACAGCTGATGCTCAACAGACACTTGTCAAACAAATTTACTCAAACTGAATTGCCAATTATTCAAAAAAATAATTAGAATTCTGTTGTTTTAGCATCAAATACATGATTCAGAAAAGAGGCCCAGAGAATTCAATGGGGTGGATGTGTGGATGGGTGACTGGATGGATGGATGCGTAGATGTATGGAGGGGTGGATTTGTGGATTGATGGACACTTGGACAGATGGATGGATAGATGAACTCCACATAACTCATCTGAGATTGTTCTCACTGCTTGACCAACAGGATTAGGTATGATAGTTTTCTAAAGATCTTTCTTAGCTACAAGGCTCACTGACAGCAAACTAAGATCATCAGTCTCAAGTCATTTTCCAGAAAGATTAACAGGCTACTTAGAACATCAGAGGGGAACTTCAGAAGGATCTGGATCTTACTTTCTCTATTTTGCAGAGAAGAAATTGGTGGCCTATAAGTTCATTGCAATATTTTGTGATTATAAACTTTGAACTGAACCCTGACCAGAAATTTTATTTCTCTTCAAATGTACCAATTCTTTTAGGTAGCTCTCTTCAAATATCCCACATAATTCCCAGTTGATGAACTCACCTCATACCTCAGTGAGAAAAGAGAAATCTCCACTAAATTGTCAGCCTGATATGCACTGTAACTACACCATCTTCCCTTCCATCTGCCTGCATGGAGAAGCTGCCCTTACCAGTTGAAGCTGACCCCTCTGTGTCCATGTTGGTGCCAGCACCCTGCTGGTCTTCTGTGTAGATTCTGTGTTGCCTCTTCTCCATCATTCGTGCCTCCCTTCTCTTGGATCATTCCCATTATTGCATCAATTCACTAGTGCATTCCACTTTTGTCTCTAAACAAACAAATAAAATTACTCTGTTAACTCTGCTTCTCTCTGCTTCCCCATCCAGAAAGACTTATGACTTATCTATGTGGCCCATCTCCCCGCTCTCAGCTCCTGTCATGCATCCAGGTGGCTTCTGTCCTCACATATCTCTGAAACTGCTCTTGTCTAGGTCCCCAGTTTTACCTACCTGCTGCAAAACCTAAAGGACAATTTTTGGACCTTATCCTGCCCCCATAGCAGGAGTGTAGCACAGGAAGGTTCTCACCACCCTAGTACTTATTCACTTATTTGTTTGTTGCCTGTCTCCCACTCTAAAATGTAAACTCCCTGAGAATAGGAACTATGTGTATCTAATTTTCTGGTGTGTCACTGATGCCCATGCTGGCACCAGTCACTTGGTAGATATTGAAGAAATGTTGCTGCTGCCCAATGTATTTACCTTCAACAACCTCAAATCTACTCCATATCATTAACTCATAGAGTCACAGAATATTAAATGTGGAAGGAATCTTAGTAATAATTAACCCAGGGTGTTAGTGATCTACCTGGTGAAATAGCTTGCCAAATATCACTCTGCTAGAAACTTCAGGAAGAACCAGTCCTTGAGCCAAGTCCTCTTGGTTCTCTGACCAGGCTCCTTCCATAACATCTTGCTCTTTGCTGCGTGGAAGAGCCTGATGTTATAATGTCCACCCATGACAGGGGCAGAGGTATGGTACAGTCATCTTTCAAGACAAAAATGGATTCAGTAACTCATCATGGGAGTAAAACATGCACATGGCGATTCCTGATCTTTTCATATAACTAACTTCGTGGTAGACTACCTGGCTTCAGTTCAATGAGGCTTGTGTTTCTGAACTATGTTTAACTATTTTCACAATTAAAGGAGCTTTGTCATCTTCTAGACTTTGTAAATAAAACATATGTATTGCAAATAATTCAAAGAATAGAAAAAAATAATGCAAAAGTTACTTAAAATTCTATCAAGTGAGGTAATTGTTGTTAAAATTGTTTTAACCTGGGGCTGGATTACTGGCTCAGCAGTTGGAGAACTTGCCTGGAATGCATGAGGATCCAGGTTCAAACCTCAGCACCACCTACACAACTAAGTGTTGGAGAAACAAAGGTCAGATGAAAAAAATAAATAAAGTTGATTCTGTTTTTCCTTTCCCTCTCTCTCTAAAAAATTGTTTTAACCTCTTTATTGAAATACAACATATAGAAAAATGAACAGATCATACATGTCCAGCTCCATCGATGATTGCAAAATGAATGAATATTCATATATCCACCACCTACGACAAGAAAGGGGACCAGCTCCCCAGAAGTGCCCTCACCCTGACCCTCAGTGATCATTACCTTGCTGGCTTTCAATGCCATGAATTAATTTTGCTTTTTGACCTTTATATGAATGAAATAATTCGATATGTTTCTTCATGCTTCTCTTCTTTTCCTTAACATTACACGGAAATTGGCTCATGTTGTGGTGTATAGCTGCCATTCATTCATTTTGCTCCTGTAAATATTCCATTGTAAGCTTCCGCTATTTATCTGTTCTACCACTGAGGGGCATTTTGTGGTTTACGTTTTAGAATACTACAAATTGCTGCTGCAAATGTTCTTGCATGTGACCTACTGCACACGTGCCCATATTTATTGAGTGTGTTATCTGGCAACAGCGCTGCTCCTTCCTGGTGTACGGTTGCATTCAACTTTATCAGACAACAGCAGCTTTCCAAAGGGATTCTACCAGCTTGCCCAATCACTGGCAGTGTCTGGGCACTCCCTTTGTTCCCCACCCTATAGCACTTCATTTCACCCACTCCAAGAGTATGCTTGCCTCACTGTGAAGTCTTTTTTGGGCTACTAATACAGTCGTGTACATTTTCATCTTATCGACCATTTCTGTAATCTCTTTTGTAAAATCTGTTCAGATTTCCATTGAGTTGTTGGTCTTTGCTTACTGAGTCATAGGAGTTCTTTATATATTCTGGTTATGAGTTCTTTGTTATTTTTTATATGTTACAAAATTCTTCTCCCACTTCGTGACTTGTTTAATGGTTTCTTTTGATGAACTGAAGTTCTTAATTTTAATGTAGTCCAACATATTGTTTCCTTTACAATGAGTGTGTTTTGTATCAAATATAAGAAATCTTTCCCTATCCCAAGATTGAGAAAAATATGCTCCAAAATATTGATTTACCTTCCACTGACAGCCACAGTCTGCTTGGAATTCATTTTTGTGTATGGCATGAGCTAGGAGTCCAGTTTTTTCATCTTCTCTATATGCAGATATCCAATTGACTTCCTGTCATTTATGGAAAAGATCTCTCTTGTCACTGCACTGCAGTTTGCCTTCATCATAAATAAAGTTTCCGCACATGTGTGCTCCTGTTTCTGAACATTCTCCTGAGCTACATTGGGCCATCAGTCTTTCTTTGCACCAATGTTTTATTGTCTTAGTTTCTGTAGCTTCATAGATGTTGTCTTGATATTTGACAGTACAAGATCCCCCATCTTGGATTTATTTTTTTATCCAAAGTGTCTTAACCATTCTTTGCCTTTTGCTTTTTCATGTAAATTTTAGAATTAGTGGGTCAATTTGCATACACATACATACTGAATGAGTGTAGACACAAGCAGACTTCCACATAACCTGCTGAGATTTTTACTGGGATTGTATTGAACCTACAGAGCAATTTGAGGAGAAATGATATATCTACAACACCCAGTTCATGAATATGGCATCAATATTTAGTGAATAGCTTCATACATCTCTTCCTATGTACACTGATGCACATACATAATTTTACATATATTGAATCATAATATTTGTGTTTTTATCAAGGTCAACATTCTTTTATATTTTGTCTTTTCACAAAATGCTTCCTTGCACATGTATGTACACACCACCACCAACACTACACCCTCATCATTTCCTCCTCTTACTAATATCAATATGTTTTGAATCTTTCCATAATATCCTTTATACTTGCACAGTCATTTACATACATAACCATATGTATGTACTTTACAGCAATTCTCACTACAATAATGGGATATATATATATATATATATATACACATATATATAGCCTTCTGTACATTTTACTTTCTTCATTTAAAAATATAACATAATGGACCTTCCAAGTCAGTGCTGTCCAATGTAATCTTTTCTTTTTTAATTGCGTTGTTGTACAATTATAAACGCATATACAGTAATAAGAGAGCTAGCTATGCAGTATTCTGTGGTAGAAATGTCTCACAATATATTGAATTATTCCTCTATTGATGAACATTAATTTATTTCCAAATTTGTGCAGTTGCAAACAATGCTTGCAGGAGTACCTTTGACTTTTAAAACAATGTTTTCTTACTAGAATTTTGTTTTTAGAGGACAGGTGACTGGGAATAGGATTACTGGGTTGAAGTGTCTGTGTATTTTACATTTTAAGAATCATTGCCTGGATCATTTCCAAGAACATATATGAGTGGCAGTTCCTCTAATCATCTATAAGAGAAACCTTCTCCCCAATGCTTCTGTTAGTTGTAAGAGTTATGACTTTTTTTTAATTTTTACCAATTTGTAATGGAAATGATGTCTCGTTATTATGTTCATTTGTATTTGTCTATTAAAGAAATTAAACTACTTTTCATATTTTATTGACATCTGAATTTGATCTTTTCTAAAGTGTTTCTTCATATCCTTTGTATATTTTTGTTTTTTTTAATTTTGTGTGTCATTCTCTTATTGTTAGAAACTTTTACCATATTTCAAATATTAACATGTTATCAGTCATCTGAATTAAAAACAGTTATGCTGTGTACTAGCCCATTTTGAGTTACTATAACAAAATACCTGAGGCTGAATAACTTTAAAAAGAACAGAGGTTTATTTTGACGTATAGTTCTGGAGAGCCAAGGATGCAGGCCTATACCTGGTAATGGTTTTTCCTGCTGGCAGAATTTCAAAATGGCATAGGATACCACACAGGAAGAGACAGGGAGTATGCATGTGTCTCTTTTGATTTCTTTTCTTCTTTTTAAAAAAGGGGACTCAGTCATAGGGACTCTACCCTGATGACCTTATTTAATCCTAAACATTCACCAAAGCCCCACCTTTGAACACCATAGTTAGATTACCGTTTCCAGCCTCTTAATACCTCACCATGGGATTACATTTCAACGTCTAAACCCTTGGGGCACCACCAGAATCATATCTAAACTGTAGTACCAATGTGCTATTTGCCTTGTTCGTAACTCCTTTCACTGTTCTAACATTCTGTTAATTTCTACGTAGTCAAATGTGCCTACCTTTTTCTTTTTAGCTTCTAAATTCCCTGAATTGGAAAAAGATGTTTTCTGTTCTACACGAACCATCCCCTCAACCATATACCTTGGGATATCCATTAATTTATCTATCAATTCACTTATCTATCTGAGAATTACAGTGCATATTTTAATTTTCTTGTAGTAAGTTTATGGTTTTATTGATTTATTATTTTGCATTTAAATCCTTATTCCAGGGAGCATTTTTTAAAAAATATCATGTGAGTCAGGAACCCAACTCTGCTTTCTTCTAACAGATTATTAGCACTGGTTATTAAACAGTCCACCTTTTTCTTTTGGGATCCAATTTTGGATTCTCCATTCTATACCACTGTCAGTCTCATTTTTTCTATATTGTGTTTTTATATGTGGTAAGCAATCCAGTAACCCTCCATGATTGTTCTTTAATTTTTTTCTTGGCCTTCCTCAGGCACTTATTTTCATATTAATTTTTAGATAATTTAATGCAATAAAAATTCCATTCGAATTCTAATTGGAATTTCATTACAGTCGCACAATAACTTGGAGGAAAACTGAATGTTTATGATATAAATCTTCCCATTCAGAACACAGTATGTTTTCACCTTGTACAGATACTATTTTATTTATTTCAAACTTATCTAAACATCATTATATTGGTTCAATTCTATGTATGAATTTACATTTGTGTTGCCTATAACATCTAGGCATTAGGTTCAGCCAGGTATCCTAGACTAAACTTGCTAAGACAAAAGCAATTAGCATTAAGCCAGCAGTCTGTAAAATAAATCTAAGCACACTAGCAAGATTTTAGAGTCAGTATGCCACATCCACTTTAGAATTGAATAGATTTGGTTCAAATTTTGCTAATTAAATGTGCCCCCATTTCTTCCCTCTGAAGTAGGTGTGATGATAGCGGTTTGAGGAAAGAATGAAAGAAGATGCAGTTTGTAGAACAGATGGCAGAGTGCTGGCACATAGTAGGTGCTCAAAAAGTGCTGAGGGGTGGACTTTCCCTTCTCATTCGTAAGTGTAGGTCATTTAAAAGATAAGTCAGTCTCCATGCATTGTGTATGACACACTTGGAAAACAGGACGTGGCCGCTGGTCTTCCTAACCTGAGCCATTCAGGACGCCCCCACCTTCCACACTTTCTCCCTCCACCTGCAGAATCTGGGCCTCCTTGCGGCTCTCAGCACTGTTTTTCTCAGCAGCTGCATTGTGGGCTCTGAGCTCTATGGATTTTATTTTGTGTGACATCTTTGCTATTTTTAATATCTTACTTTTGTCCTCATTTCTTTTTCTTTTGAAAAGGTCACTAAGACCCAGAAAGGTAATGCCAACACTTCTCAACTCCAAAAGACTCCAAAGCCCTTGCAATAAATCAACCCAACTTAGCATAACTATGAAGTCAAAGGAAACGAATCCGATTCACAATGCTGTGCCTATCTGTAGATTCAGGCACACACTAGAAGCCACGAGTCTCACACCCACACAAGTCAGTCTGTATTTAAAACTAGACGATATTTAACTGAGTGCTGTTGAAACTTCTTCACACCTGATACTTTGAAGTAATACTTTAAAATATATTTGGTGTGTATGTGTGTGTCTACACACTTGTGTCTTTGTGCGTGTACACGGGCGCCTGTGCGCGCACATATAGCGATAGATGCCCCTGCGTGACATCAGCATCATTCAAGAATTGTGATGTGCCTAATTGGTAGACGACTTAAGAAAATCTGGAGAAAGATTTCCATTCCCCTTGAGTTACATGGTGGTCAGCACCGCAGGCTCATCCGCACCAGACGCACAGTAGCACCCCAAATTGTAGTGACAAGCTACAAGCCCCAGGAAATGACCAAAACGCCCCCTAGGGGGCAGTGCCAGCCCCTGTGCGAGCCTCGCCTCCAGCTGGGGACCCGAGTGCGGGGTCTCTTGCGAGGGGGCTGGGCCAAGGCCACCCGTGCGTGCGTGCGTGCGGGGGTGGCCGGTGCAGCTCAGGTTCCCAGCCAGGATTTCCTCCGACCTCCGCCGCCCCGTCGCTGGCGGACCGAGCAACAAGCTCCCGGCTTATGGAGGAGGTCAGCGGAAAGTGATTTCAATTAGAGGGGGATCACGGAGGTCTCAAGCCAACACAGACAAGTTGTGTAGCAGCGGCGGCGCAGCGACCCAAGTCATTTATCCTCCTGGGGGCCAGTCTGCCTGGGCTTTGCAGGAAGCCTTGGTGCACACCCCAATCTCCCTTTTCTTTCTGGCTTTTGAAAGGAAGGGGAGAGAGGGAAGGGGAAAGAGGCCTGCTTCAGATTTTTCTCGTCTCTCTGAGATGAAGTCGGAGGCATCTGATTCCAAAGATGAGAGCGCAGAGACCTGCAGGAGGGTCTGCCTGTCTGTCACCCCTGGCCCAGTTAGGGAGCCTGGAGGGATTCAGGGTTGGAAGCCAAGAAAAATGAGCAGCAGGTTAGGACGAGTCTGCAGGCTGCCTGCTCCTCCCCTTCTCTCCGTTCCCATCTCCAGGTCACTTCTGCTGCTGAGTCTCCCTGACCTTGCCGGGCATCACAGCACTCACTGTCCAATCCTGCTTCGCCTTAGTCTCCCCGTGGTCCTTGAGGTTGCTCTATTTCTCCAACTACTACTTTTGGCCCCTGGTTCTGCTTAACTTGCTGCATTTGTTTTACATTATAATTACATTTCATTCCCAGGTACCTAAAATAGGCACGGACCAAAGGGTGTGTGCAGATGTGAAGAAGACAGAGTGGCAGGTGACAGAGTGGCCCCGGGACATGTGAGAGGACTCTTGCAGTAGCTGGTGCTGAAGAAACGAGGCAGAAGCCAGGACGGCTGTGAGCGAATTCTTGAATACTGTGCAGGTGCTGGGATAGCAGCACCCCACTGCAGAACCTGGGCGGCTCCGCCCACAGAGCGGCTGCTGCGACCGGGGTTTGAAAAATGGCAGCCAGACCACGTGTTTGTCCCCGTGCTCAGTGTTCAGTCTCGATTGGTGGCAATTAGGAGGCTTTGCATGGTAAAATTCTTTGATTCTGAAATGTCCTTCGTCCCTGCCAGAAGTGGTTTGGCTACCCTAGAAAGGAAGGCAAGAGCTCACCTTGGAAAGTAATTAATTTTTGTCTTTAAATGGGGGATTAACAGAGATGCAAAACACAGAGCTTACCCTCCAAGGACTTGCAAAGCTCACCTGGAGAGAAGCCAAGTAAATAAATAAATAAACTCACACACATATATAAACAATTATGTACAAATATAAATACATATATTATAAAATTGCAAAATCCAAATTATGTGTTTATGTGGGTATGTATGAAAGAGTATGTGGGTTTGCGTGTGTGTGCGCATGTGTGTATATGTGTGTGTGTGTGTGCACATGCATGTATCTTTGTGGCAGTGGTGTCCCAAATGTCCTAGTCCAGAGACCCAGACTCCAGGCTGGTCCAGCTGCCAGAATATATGACCTCAGCAAAGCCACTTAACCTCTGCCAAATGGGGCCTCAATATCTTTCCAACTCACCTCACTCTGGTATTGTGAGGATCAACTGAGATAATGGATGTGGAAATACTTTGAAAGAAAAGGACGTGCCTCAGGTGCCAGGACTTATGATTTCAGGCAGGACCTCCCTCTACTAGGATAGATGGCTTGCAAACTTAAATACCACCCTGCTGCTTATGTGCCCTCTACTGCTGACCACGTTGCCATCTGTTTTACTCGTTTTAAAATCATGTGTGCACCACAGAACTGTGGTAGTGGAATCTAAACTATGCCTAGATTTTTAAAAATCTTTCACTTGGCAGAATGAATTCAGGGCTCACCCATCAGTGAAATTGAAGCAGTGGTCTACACCTGTCTCTTTAGAGGAATGGCCTTTAGGTTTGGAGGTGGAGGGGGGCGGTGGTCCAGAGTCTGCTTTGCCTCTGAGTGCTAACCATCCATCCTAAGCCAAGTGATACTTGTCCCCAACCTGGGCTTTCTGAGCTCCAGCCCACCCAGCTAGAGCTTCCTTTCACCTTCTTTCCCTGACCACTTCCCCAGCTCAAAAAATTACTCCATGTCCCATTTTATAGATGCTATCTTCTACAGAAAAATTTATGAATGATTTTGTGCTTGGACAGAAAGAAGGTGACAGTTTAATACCTCAGTCTTTCTGGATTATGAAAATTCTGAGGCAGAGGAGGAACTTCAAAGGTAGAACTCTGATATGATGATCTGTGGGTCAGAGGATAACACCTCTGATTGCCAAATACTTCGAGGCATAACTGTGGCTCCATAACTATTATGTGTGTGTTTTGCCCATAAGAACTGAGTTATAGCTGAGGTGCTTCAGCCGTACCCCTTACCACACGATCCATGAAGCATACGTTTGTATGTTGTGTGTGTGTGTGTGTGTTGAGTGTGTGGTTACACAGTAAAGAGGACACTGGCAACATGTACATGCATACATACACACACACGTGTATGTATGTGTGTGTGCCTGCTTATCACGTGTGACATGCACATGCTTACAATAACTAAAGTCTAATTGACAGCTTCTGTCCTTAGCTCAGAAGGACAAGTTTCCTATACAACAATTGTCCTACTTCTCCTCCTTCCTCAAGGTCAAGAATTTAAAATTCTGTTTGTAAGAGTAAGTAAATGAAAGCACAATTGTATTTCTGCCACTAAAGTTGGTGCAGCAAAACCAAGACGTGAATTACTTCTGATTAAATAGGCTAATTTACTATAACATGCTTTGTGATCGGAGATGTATATCGAAGCATGAGCATAATACATTCCCTATTCATTGGGTTTCCAAAAAATGATTAAAATTTACACCGGTGAGCAATATAAATTAGTACACCCATAAGTAGAAAACTCGCATTCCCTAACTCCTCTGCTTTCATACACGTGTGCAAGGAGTAGGGCAAAAGGCATTCACTATGACGGTATTACTACAGGAAAACCTGCAATATCCATGCCACATTGAATGGGACAGAATGCCACACTGCAGGTGAAAAGAACACTGCCACCAACACATTGTTTAGTACAAAACAAACGAAAACAAACTTGCAGAACCGTGTGTTCAATGACACCACTTATATTCCCAAACACTACTTTTTGTTCACACATACACAGATGTTCGTGAAAGTATTTAAAATGGCCTGAAAGAATACACACCAAATTCATGACCCCAGTGACCTGATTGTGGGTCACAGAAGAGAGCCAGGAGAGATGAATTCAAGAGAGAAAAAAGGGTATGTCAACTGTACTGAAATGATTGTACTTCCTGTGTTTAATAAAATGATGGCAATGTGACACAATACTAATAACTACCAATTCTTATTGGTGGGTGCACCAGTCTGTGATATGTTATTCTTTGTAATTTCAGTAACTTCTTTTCATTTCAGAAAATGAAAACATAAATAAGCAGATGAACACAAATGAATAATTAACTAGAAGCACATGTGCATTCACCTACCCAATTACCACACATCCTTTAAGGATTAATCAAATCCTAGAGTGCCCGTAACCCCCATCCTGCTAACCCACACGCAGAGGCTCCTCCTCCCATGAGTTTGGCCCCTACATTGTACT
>PVKS010038440.1:0-17846 GCA_004027875.1 Aplodontia rufa
CCTTCCCTCACTGCTCCCCCACCTTCTTCAGGGCTTCAGCCAGGCCTTCTGGTCCTGTTTCCACCCTTGATCTCTGCTGCTTCCGGGCGGAGCTGTTAGAGCTTGCTTTGCAGTCCCAAAGAGGTCTTGCCCTGCTCAGGCGGGCTGGACGTGCGGTAACTAGTTCGCAGATGTAGTACGGAGGCTTGCTCCGCTCTCCTGTCCTTGCAGTTCCCGCATCGCCTCCCCTGCGCAAACCGCTGCTCTGTGCTTATTAGGAAGCTCTTTCCAGTCACTGATCCTGCCGGCAGACAGTGCACAGGTCCGGGAGGTGTCCTTGCCAGTACGCTGTCTTTAAAGCTGTGCGGGATTATTCCCCCCCTGCAGAAGGGACTCTGGCAAGTGGGAATGTAGGCTGGAGAGTGCAAATGCCTGCCGGCGGGCCAGCCGGCAGGCACCGCCGCGCGGGTGTGCGGGACAAAGAATCCCTGTTCACTCGCTGGTAGGTTTCTATTCCCCAAAACCAATGCTGAGATCAGAACTGGTGATTCATAATGCCATTTCCCAAAACGCACCTTAAAAAACTGATGAGAAGCCGGAGATATCCTGATCAGTCACGGGGATGCAATGGAAGCTTTTTGTCTTCAGAACGCCATCTTGAAGAGTCCCGTTTCTTTTTTTTTTAATTCATTAAGCATGGTCTTAAAATTAGGAAGGATTCATTATCAAACAATCAGGAACAAAAGTATAATGACAGAACAAGCCAAGAATGGTGCCGTTCCATGGTTTCCCCCCTTGTATTCCCCATGGTTCCATGTTTCCCCCCACTTAAATCTCAAGTTAATTGGACTTCTCATGGAAGTCGAAGGTTCCTCTCTGATTAGATTCTCCCATACCAGCTCCCTCTCATCTCCTTGATATCCTTCCTATTCCCTTACTCCCTCCCCAGCATCCTAGGCAAGGTTCCCCATGATTGTGTAAAAATTCATACATGTTGAGGTAATTGTTAGGTTAGCCATCCATCATACTGTTTCCACTTGTATTCTAGCTGCCACAAATGAGAGAAAACATTTGCCCTTGAGTCTCTGAGTTTGGGATACTTCACTTAGCATAATGTTTTCCATCTCTATCCATTTGGCTGCAAATGCCATTATACTGTTTTCTACAATAAATTAGTAGTATTCATATACATACATATATATATATATACCAAACTTTTTGAATCCACTCATCAAGTGAGGGGCATCTGGATTGGTTCCATAATTTAGCTATAGGAAATTGAGCTGCTATAAACATTGAAGAAGCTGTAGCTCTATAATATGCTGA
Source organism: Aplodontia rufa (assembly GCA_004027875.1). Classification (NCBI taxonomy): domain Eukaryota; kingdom Metazoa; phylum Chordata; class Mammalia; order Rodentia; family Aplodontiidae; genus Aplodontia; species Aplodontia rufa. Next base: position 1,306 of record PVKS010038440.1, read on the forward strand.
TACTAGCTCTTTTGAGAAGATACCCAGGAATGGGATATCTGGGTCAAAAGGGAGTTCCAACCCTAATTTTTTGAGGAGTCTCCACACTGCTTTCCAGAGTGGCTGTACCAGTTTACAGTCCCACCAGCAATGTAACAGTGTTCCTCTTTTCCCACAGCCCCTCCAGCATCTGTCATTATTCGTATTCTTCATTTTTGCCACTCTGACTGGAGTGAGGTGGAATCTCAGTGAAGTTTTGATTTGCATTTCTCTTATTGCTAGTAATGTAGAGCATTTTCTCATATGGGCTATGGAACTAAAAAGAAGCCTCTCAACGGAGGAAGTCCAGAAAGCCCCAAAGAGGTGTTTCTGATAGGAGGGTTGTGGCTGCATTGAAAGCAGTGACATAGGAGCTGGGCTTTTCCATCTTGCAGCCCCTCATCTTCAACACGTGGGTTCTAGAATTCCTCTGTCTGTTTCCTGAGGAAACTGTCACTGTCAATAGGGCTTTTTGTATTCCTCAGGTGAGAATGACTGCTATCATTGGAAAGAAGGTTTTAAATTTTTAAAAAATGTATTCTGGCAGTATGTATTCAAGTTTTGTTCTTCTACACACCTTGAAGTCTTTCATTAATTCTTCTGCTATTTTCTCTTAGCCAGATTTTTATATACTTTATGCCTTCAACAAAATTTAATGAAGTCCCCAAGCACAATGTTACATCTTCTCAACTCATCATGACATCTGGTTTGAAGCTATGCTTTTATCAAATGACCCAGTAGAATAATGTATTTTTGGATTTCTTCTTTTACTAAAATTATTTGCCATGAGTATGTAAAATGACTAACTGGTTGAAAGGTTTCCATTATTATCTAAATTGTATAAATGTCCTATATAGAAACATTTTTCTCATCTATTTTTACTAGGTCTTGAAGAAATGTAAGATTACATTTAAAATTTATTAGGCTTAGACATCTTTAACTGGAAGAAAAACACCCAGAAGCTAAGAAGCACTCTGTGTAACAAAATGAAATAAAGAGATTTGCTTAGAATACTGTGGCTAAATAATTTATCTCTGCCATGAATGTTGCTAAAATAAATCCTGGAAATAAGGTAATGTGTTGATAGTAATGGAGAGGTCTCTGAGAAATATGGATGAAACGAGGCATGCTAAAATAATTGTAAGGCACAGAACAGAAATGCTATGTAATCTACTGTGTGAGTAATGCAATACATTTAAATTCAAAATGTTAATTATATAGTATAATTATGCTGCATATTTATTAAAAGTAATTTCTAATTAAAGCTAATCCTTTTATGTTTATATATCATATTGCATTAATTACCTTGGGGCCATACCTTATGAATAAATTTTGATTGTTTATTCTTTGTCATTTTGGTAAAAGTCACTGTTATTCCCTTCTCCCTTCTCTTCTTTATCTACCCTCAAAATGAGAATTGTTAACTTCATAGTTTTATTTATACCCAGTGAAGAAAATATTCACTATGAGAGAGATTAACTTATGCAATCTGACTGCTCCTGGGGTATTCTAATGAATTAGGTAAGAAATATTATCTAGAATGGTGCATTAATTTCCTGTGAATGCATGTGTGTGTGTGTGTGTGTGTGTGTTTATTAAAAGAACTATTACTGCCACATTTAAATAAGACATTTATCCTGGTACTAGATCTTGTTCCCCAATTTCATTATTGGGATAGTAATTCTTTCAAGAAAATTTTTAGTTTTTAATTTGTAGCAAGACAATATATTTTGTTACCGGCATGTGACCTCTTGAATTCTGTTTGTGTTTTGTTTTTTGTAAATGAGCATTGATTATTATGGATATCTAGTGCTACATTTCCCAATGTTTTATACAGAACAAGAGTCATAATCTGAGTCAACAGTTGTTGGAGATTAAGGACAACATGATGCCTAGCCAGATGTCAGAAAGTGGTAAACAACTCTAAGAGGCCCAGTTGGCTTGTAATTAGTAACCTGCCTGACCGCGTGACTAAGCTATTTGGCCACTCATTTGTTACAGTTGGATAAATGTGTTTGCACTGTACCCCTATTGGTTGTTGTAATAGATAAATAAAGAGAGTAGTGACTAGTCAGGTTAGAAGCAGCAAAGTAGCAGCAGCAGCAGAGATGGCAGAGAGATCAGCAGTGATAGAAGAACCCTCCTATGCAGGTAGTAGCCTCAGCTCCAGAAATAGGGATTCTATTACAGCAATAGAAACAGGGACTCTAAAATGTGAATAGCCTTGACTCTAAAAAGGATGTTTTAAAGGCCTTGCCTCTAAAAGAGGGAAGGCGGGAAGCGCTTGGAGGCCTTTAGCCACAGTAAAGGGAGAAATAAAGTGCTTGGAGAACTCAAGACCAGTGGGTCTATTTTAATCTCAGTTAACCACTGAGTGAGAGCTGTCCAGTTCCTGCTGGTTGGGAACGGACAAGCAGTTATGCCCAAGACACTCTTCTGGGTGCTGAAACTACAACTGTGAAATATTTAATTGGGCATAAGGTAGACAGAGTTATCTTCCAACTCAAGCACAATGTAAGAAGTTCACTTTATACTGTATATGGCAAATTCAGTAAGGCTAGATCTTCAGTTTCACAACTTAGACCCTCTAATAGGTTACTATTATCTTCTTAGATATAAGACTGTTTAGTTTCATTTGCTTTGGAGAAAACTGTCTCAAAGTGAAATAATACATTTTCAAATGTTAGGGAATGACTTTGTTTCTGAGCATAAAATAGAAAATTCTTTGGAATACAAGGAATACACAATACATGCAAAGCTATGACTATCTTTACCCCAAATAATTGTTCTATGTCTTATCAACAGTAATGAGCTTCATAGCCTGCTTAGCGAGGTCTAGTGGTCAATGTCATTATGACAAGTTTTAGAAAATGAAATATGAGATGCACAGAAAATCTAAATGATATGCCCTAAAACTGTCAGTGGGTCACAGTAGTCATTAGTGATAATTTCTTTAAGCTAAGCATTGAGTGCTCTCTCTCTCAGATACAGAAGGAGAAATGAAGAGCAAACAACTGGGGAAATCAAGGGTATGATAACAGAAATACTAAAATAGAATTAAGGAATTAAAAGTTAGGGATGAGGGAGAAATCAGTAATGTGATTTGATTAGTAGCAGAGTATTTAAGAATATGAAAGTTAAAATAAGTCCAGTAAAACAATACTTTAATGATGGGTACCATTATGTGTCTTTGTGCTTTCCTTTGAACATAACACTAAAAATGGCTAATGGTTTTTATATGCCACCAGATAGACTGAACTTTTATCATCAGCATTTTATCTTATGTTTTGTATGAATCAACTATCTTTGACATTTCATTTAGTTAAGAGCTTCTTCTGTGTATCAGTTCAGGTAAAGTGACGTAAATAAATTCAACACTCTCACCAAAGAGGAGAAATAAAAGTAGAGGGAGAAGGAAGAAGAAGAGGAAGTGCACAGAAGGTATTAGGTGAGATAAAAGAACTTTTTCAGCAGGGAAGTGTGACTAAATATTGAAGTAGTTGTCACATGAGAAAAGCTATCATTGTGCTGTTTCAGTCTTTAAAAATCAGTACAGATCTGGAAGTTGAGCAAGGTATCCTCTTATGGTCCTTTCCCTGATCTGTGACAATTTGGTTTAAGATTCTACAGAAGCAAAGATTTTTAGAAATTGCTGTTACATAATCTAAATTACACTGATATTTTTGAAGGAAGAATCATTTGTTTTTTTAACTTGGCTTTTTTGAAGTTGAGCACTTTTCAAAAATCAGAGGCATAAAATACATTTCAGCAAATTCTAAGTACAACCTACTATGTGTATCTAAGATGTTCATCTTTTTTCAAGTATAACATGATATAAAAAGTCTGCATGGTCCTCAACATTTCTTCAGATGAAGACAGATTGGATCAGTTTACCCCTCCACAAATAGGTATGAATAGTACTTTTATTTCCATAAGTGAATCAATACTGCTCATCATCAGATATTCTCATTCAATAATTTAAAAAATTATTATCACATTTTGATATATTTCAAGCCATTCAGTTTCCATGTAGATTACCTTTTCTTATACATTTTTTGCTAATATTTCTGAGCTCTTTTCTTTTACCTTTTGTAAAAGATTATTTCTAAGAGGAGCTTATTATAGATAATAATAATTTTTGTTTATTGTGGCAAATATTTTCCTGAAATTTCATACTTTTGAAATCTTTTTTCCTATTATGACATCTAAGAGAGATCTTCACTATTTAAAGCCTACTAAATTAATTCTTACCCTAATCATCTGGTAGTACTCGATGCTTTTAAACACTGGGCATTTAAAAGTGAAAGGTGGACAAGCAACACAGATCTGCCTTCTGCAACTCAACATTTACTTATGTGCTCCATATTCATTGTGGAAGATTCATCTACAGATGTTTACTTCCTTTCAGAATGTATGGTTATCATGTTAGTCACAATCCTGATGAAGATTGAAGTTGCTATTATATTATCATTTTATATTACTTTAGCACATTTGACAATGTAATTCTTTGTTCTTTATTGAGGTATACATGACATAAGATTATACAATGACATAATTATAAAAGCATGGAGTTTAACTTGTTCTAATTCAGTCTGAGTTTTCCCCCTTCCCCTTCCTTCTTTTCATTCTGTTTTTTTAAACATATGCGATAATAGGATATACATTGACATATTTATAAAAACTTGGAAAGTATTTGTTTTAACTCAGTTCCCAGTAGTTCCCCCCTCCTTTCCTCCCACCCCCTGTTCTTATTAGATATACTTGACAACAGGATAAACATTGACATTTTTTATAAAAGCCTGCTGTATAACTTTATTCTATTTCACTCCCCAGTATTTCCCTCCCCACCACCGCCACCCTGCTCTCTTCCCTCTTAGTTGAAATAATTATGAATGAGTGAATTTGGAGCCAGTATCAGTAAGATGATGAAATAAGAAGTCTCCACTGTTCCCCACATATACTCTAAGCTTGGCACTATTCACAAACCAGGATAAAATGAGCAAATTCTGGAATAAAAATATAAAATGTGTGTATGTGGGAGAAAAAGTGTAGACTCGTGTGTGCAGATTTAAGTTGTTATTTGCATGAACTAGGCTAAGGATCGGATGTTCTCTGTAAGGCATATGGTAGCCAAAAAGCAGATATATTTAGCAGAATGACAAAAAAACAAAACTAAGAAATGTTCAAAGCTTCCACTGTAGAAAACCACTGACCCACAAAATAAGGTAGCAAGAGAAGGAGGAGGAGGAGAAGGAGGAGGAGGAAGAGGAGGAGAAGGAGAAGATGATGAAGAAGATAATAAAAACAAAAGAATCTAATAAATAATCAGAAAACAGTGAACAAAATCCCAGTATAAGTACTTGCCTGTCACTAATTACCTTGAGTATGAATGGTAAAAAGACATAGTGATTGAATGGATTAAAAAAATGAGATCCAAATGAATGTAGCCTACAATAGACTCACATCCCTTTTAAGGGTACTCACGAATTAAAAGTGGAAAGTTGGAAAAAGATATTTCACACAAATGAAAACCAAACAAGAGTAGAGGTAGTTACACTTAAAACAGACAAACCAGTATTTAAGTAAAAACTATAAAATAGACTAAGAAGGACACTCTATCGATTTGTCAGCAGGACATGAGGATTATAAATATGTGCCCCAATGATTTGAGGCACATAGACACACAAAACAAATATTAAAGCAAGTAAAGGGAGAGACATCATAACACAGAGGACCTCACTTCACTGCTTTCAACTACGGGCAGACTTCCGAGACAGAAATTAATCAGGAAGCATTGGACTTGAACAGCAGTTCACACCAAATTGACCTAACAGACATGTATTTAAATCCTATCCAAAAGCAAGAATATACGTTTTTCTCAAGCACACATGGAACATTTCCTGGGCTATACTACAAAACAAGCCCTAGAAAGCTAAGATCAAAATTGTTATCTTTTTGACTGCAAATCATATGAGAGTAGGAATCAAAAACAGGTTGAATACGGGAAAATAAACAAAATGCTCTGAACAACCAAAGGGCTACTGAAGATATTAAAATGAAAATTATCTTGAGACAAAATAAAATGCAATAAAACTTACAAGCTGCAGCAAAAAGAGTTCTAAAAGTAAAATGTCTATAAATAAATAACACCTATGTCAAAAAACAGCAAACTAACATTGCTTCTGAAGGAACTAGAAAAAGAACAAACCAAGCTCAAAGTTAGTAAAATGAAGGAAACAACAAAGGTCAGAACAGAGAAAATAATGTAGGGACTGGGAAAAACAACAAAAAAGATCAGTGAAACAGAGTTATTTTCTTAAAATGATAAACAAAGTTGACAAACATTTGCTGGATTAAGAAAATAGTAAGAGGTAAGACTCAGATAAACAAAATTAGATATGAGAAAGTATACATTGCAAATGATACCACAAAAATATAAAGAATATAGGAGGCTACTATGAACAATTATACACTAACAAATTGACCTACAAGAAATGGATTAATTCCTAGACATATACAAAACTGAATCATGAATAAGTAGAAAATATGAACAACCAGTTAGGAGACTGAATTAGTAAAAGTCTCCCATCAAAGGAGAACCCAGAACTTGATTACTTCAGTGTTCAATTCTACCAAGCATTTAAAAATCAGCTTAACCCAGAGAACCAAGGGTTGAACGTCTCCACTCATCTGTGGCGGTTGGAACTAGTCCCTGGCCATTCAGAAAGGTGGTTTATTATCATGTGTTAAATCCAGATAAGGTGTAATGTTATACAGCCTAATACTTTTTTAGAGATATTGTGGGTAAGGGAAGAGAGGGATATGGGTGGGAAATTGGGAAGGGACTCCTGGGGGTAAATCTAGTATCCAGAAACTATACACATTTTATATTATTAAAAATTTGTATGGTTGTTCAAAAATGAAAATTAAAAAAAAGAGAAACTTGATGGGGCTGGAGTAGTGGCTCAGTGGTTATGGTGCTTGTTCAAACCCCAGCATCATATACACAGTGAAGTGTCTGAGCAATAAAGGCCACATGAAAAACTAAAATTGATTTTCTCTTTCTCTCTCTCTTGCTGTCCCTCTCTCTCTTAAAAAAAAAAAGAAAGAAATTTGATTAACATTAGTCCTTCTCAAACTCTTTCAAAAAAAGAAAATCAAAATGGAATAAATACTTCCAAATTCTAAAGTGGCCAGCATCATACTGAGGACAAAGACATTGAAACCAACTATGGGAAAATAACCTTGATAAACATAGATGAAAAATCCTCAACACAGTACTAGCAAATAAAATTTAATAACACATTAAAAGGATTATTCATCATGATCATGTGGGATTTGTCCCTGAGATGAAACAAAGATGCTAATATGAAAATTATAAAATGCAACATACCCCATCAACAGAATGAAGAATAAAACCTGTAAGATCATCTCAGATGCAGTAAAGACATTTGGAAATATTTGACATTTTTCATGATAAAAAACATTGGATGACTTACAAGTAAAAGGAAGGCGCCTTAGCACAGGAAAGTACATATATAAGAAGCTCACAACAAACGTTCAAAAGTAAAATGTTGACAGCCTTCCTGCTAAGATCTGGAGCAAGATAATGATGCCCACTAACCACTTCTATTCAATATCATATTGGAAGTTCTTGTCAGATGATCAGGCGAGAGAAAGAAAATGCATCTAAATAGGAAAGGGAGAGTAAAATCAGCATTGCTTGCATCAGTAATCTTAGAAAGTCCTAAAAAATCGATAAAAATTATTAGAACTAATAAATATAGTAAAGTTGCTGCATATAAAATCAACACACAAAAGCTAGTGACATTTCTATTCATTAGCAATATAACTATGCAAAAAAGAAACGAAGGGAACAATTCCATTTATAATAGCTGCACAAAGCAATAGCAACAACAACTCAGCAATAAATAAACAGGAATAAATTCAACCAACAAGATGAAAGACTTCTATAATGAAAACTATAAAACATTAAGTAAATTGAAAAAGACACAAATGTGTGGAAAGATATGCTGTGTTTATGGCTTGGAAAAGCTGATATTGTTATAATGTCCATACTACCCCAAATAGTCTACAAATTCAATTAATTTCCTATTAAAATTCCAATTTCATGTTTAATAGTAATAGGAAAAAAATACTGAAATTTGTACGTAATTAGAAAAAATCCTGAAAAGCTAATCTGTAGGCATCACAGTATCCAATATCAAAGTAATAGTAATTAAATACTATAAAGTAATAGTAATTAACAGCATGATATTTGCTTGAAAATAGGAACATTGATGAAAGATATAGAATAGAGCACCTACAAATTAAACTGTGCATATGTGGTCAATTAATTCTGGACAAATTGTCAAGAATGATACACAATGATACACGTAAAAAGAATACTTTCTTCAAATAAATGGTGCTTGGGAAAATTGGATATCTATTTACTGAAAAATGAATTTGGACCTTTACCTCATCCCACACACAAAAATCAATTAAAAATAGATTAGTGCTAAAAATAAGACCAGAAACTAAAACAACTAGAAGAAAATGCAGGTAAAAACAACATGACATTGGTCTGAATAACTTTTTTTTTTTTTTTTTGGTATCTGATAATGTTAGCACAGGCAACAAAAACAAAAATAAACAAATGGTATTAAACTAACTCAAAAGCTTCTGCAAAGCAAGGGAAGTAATTAATATATAAAGAGATAATACACAGATAGGAAGGAAATCTTTTCAAACTACATCTGACAAAGGGTCAATATGTTGGATATATAAGGAACTTAACAGTAAAGAAATATAAAAATCTATACAGATATTTATCAAAAAACATACAAATGGCCAACAGGCATATGAAGAAATGTTCAATGTTACTAATAATTGGGGAAGTGAAAACTAAAACCACAAAGGCAAATTTCATGCCTCTCAATTGGCTGTTATCAAAACAATGAAAGATAACAAGTGTCTAAGAGTGTGGAGAAAAGGAGACCCCTGTACACTACTAATCACAACGTAAATTAGTACTGGAGATTCCTCAAAAACTTAGAACAGACTATTAAATTATCAATAATCCCTCTTCTGGGTATTACCCAAAAATTTGAAACCACTTTGTTGAAGAGACATCTGTGCTTCCACATTCATTGCAGCACTAGTCACGACAGTCAGGGTAGGGACTCGCCCTGAGTGCCTTACTAGATGAAGAGTGTAGCATACACACAATAGAACACGACTCCACTTTTAAAAAGGAGGAAATTCTGTCACCTACAGATACCCTAAAATATTGTGGTAAGGAAATAAACTTGACACAAAAGGGCAAATATTATAGCATTTCACTTAGATGTGGAATCTACCAACAAATGCATAGCAACAGAGGGTAAGATCACTACAGAGGCTGGGGCGTGGACTGAATCCAGAAATGATGCATAAAAGGTACAGATCTCAGATGTATAGGAATGTTATTGTTTTTATGATCTTTTGAATAGCATGGGGATATTATTAGCAATTATGTATTGTACATTTCAAAATTGCTAAGGGAGTTAATATCCAATGTTCTCATTATACATAAAACTAAATGGTTGAGACACATTAACCAGATTCACTTAATTATTCCATATGTATTTATAGATCATAGCATCACACTGTACCCCATAAATATACATTATTATAAATTATAAATTCACAACAAATATAGTATAAAAAAGTATAGGCATTTCTGCACGCACCATCATTAATACCATCTGAAAAATGTTAATTTTTTTGTGTCAGGGAAATGCAGTGGATATCTTTATTATTTTCTTTACTAAACATAATTAACTGCAGTATAATACATCATTTCTGTTAATATTTTATATTTCAAAGTGTTAAAGATATGCTACATTTTCCAAATATTGAACACGATCTGGTTGGTAATTCTAAGGCAGATGATCTGTTTCAATCACAAATGGTTGATAGTTCTTTAAAAGAGTTGCAGTTCTATTGAAACTTTTTTTCTCTAGACCAAAAATTAACATGACACCAAGAATTACAAAGGCAGGCACTGTTGCTTAGTGATGAGTTCTTTCCCAGGATGTGTGAGGCCCTGGGTTCAATCCGTAGAACCAGAAAAAAAAAATGACATCTATTAGAGAAAAGTAAAAAAGAATTACAAATGCTGATTGGAACCCAGGTTCATTAGATAATTTCTCTTTGATTTCCAGCTAATTATTAATGTTATTTTTTACTTTTGTATACTTTAAAAAATATAATTATTTGGACATAAAATAGCAGATGTGAGATGTGGCAGCTACTTTACTTAATGTCTATTTAAATTTTACAATAATCCTATGAAAGAGAAAAATTATTATTCTCATTTTTAAAATGACAAAGTTGAAGCTTGGAAACATTAAGTAACTTGTCTGAATCCAAGGTCTCATTACACTGAAATTTAAGACTAACATTAGATCTGTTTTCTTCATTGTTATCCTCAAGAAGAGGAAGTCAGTTTTCTAAAAAAGGCAATTATTTATTCCTCATCCTTACATTATTTTCCATTTTGTTTAACGAAGTTATGTTGCTGTTGAAGGTGAATCTTAGGCTGTCACGGGACTTGCTGCTGAGAGGTGGGAGTTGCTACCAACCATACTACAAAAGAACTTGTTTGCTGCTTGCTAGGATGGGGCATATCCTACTAGGGCATGTGGAAGAACTGGCAAAAGGGTCTCATGAAATCTCTCCTTTCTTAGTCTCTGTAAGTCTTCATTCACTTCCTTTGCAGGTTTGATCCTTATTTAAAAAAAATTACCTCATAGATTGTGTCTGAAAATTAAGTACATAATTTATTCTTTAATTGTTAATGCACTTTTATATTATAGAGAGAAAATGAATAATGATTAAATATTTTTATGTGGAATATTTTGTTGAATTTTAATTAGTATTTTTCAGAGCAAGAGAGAGAGAGAAAGAAAAAGAGAGGAAGAGAGAGAGAGACACAGAGACAGAGACAGAGACAGACAGACAGACACAATGGCAAGAGTAGCATGTATAGGCAATCAAGAACCCAGAAACAATATGTAGGAAAAAATCGGTAAAGTTGTATTCCCTATAGTTTACTAGTTACCTGTTCTGTCAAAAGGAAACCTGTGTCATGTTTGCAGTGTTATAATCAATAAAACCATGTTCAAATGAATGAAAATGAAAGGCAGTTCACTAAGTTTTAACTCCACTTAGTGGAGGTGCGGGCAGATGTAGGAAGGAATTTCAGGAACTTTGTGCCACAGAACAGAATGATGTTTCCAAGAGGAGGAATACAAAGACACTGGGTAACTTGAACTTGCACACTTGGGAGTGTGAGAATTACCTGGCAGCTTGCTTTCTCCTGCTGACTCTAGGGAAGCCAATGTAATCAACGTGGTCATATTAAGGAAATATGCATGTAAGATGAGTCGGATGTATTATGGTTCGGATAGAAAGTGTCCCTCAAATACTCATGTGTTCAAGGCTTGGACCCCAGCGAAGCGATGTCCACAGGTTGGGCTTTGAGCTGTGATCTCATTAGTGGGTTAATTCATTGATACCTGAGAGGACTACCAGGTGGTGGTGGCAGCTATGGGCAGCAGGACACACAGGGTTGGAGAAAGCAGGTCACTGGTGTGCCTTGGGAGTGTGTTTCTTGCCCCTGCCCCTTTCCTTACTTTCTCTCACTCTTTGCTTCCTGGATGCCAGGAAGTGGGCAGTTTTGCTCTGCCACACCCTTGTGCCATGAAGTTCTGCTGCACCTCGGACCCAAAGCACTGGAGTTGGAAGAACATGGACTGAAACCTCCAAAATCATGAACCAAAAGTGGCTTTTCTCAGGTACTTCAGTTTCAGTGATGAAAGACTGACATGGATAACTATTTCTCCACTGTCCTGTTGGGCATTCTAGTGACCATTGCTGGTGGAAAGAAACTCAGAACTCCTTGGACTACAAGAGACCAGTTTTCTCATACTTGTGCAAAGATTGCAAACAACACAGGCTGCTATTACCCTGACCTGAGAGATTGGCCTGTTTTGTGTAAAATACTTCTTTGTGGCTTCCTCTTTTATGTTGAACACAGAATATACACTCTTATTGTCTTTAGACAATAATTTATATTATAAACAGATCATGTTGGATATTCCTCAAGGGGAATAGAATTATGATCAAATATGTGACAAAATTAGGAAGTACATTAAATTCTCATTAAGAAGCTTAAATTGTAAACAAGTGCAGTCCTACTTGGGGAACCTGCACAATTTATCATCACGATAAACTTTTCTTGACGTGCTTGGCCTTCAGTCTTGTTCCTTTCCTGTATGAGACAGGAGACACATTTGAGTTTCTGAGTTGTGATTGTGGCTGGTGGCTTTCTCCTTGTTCTTATGGCCAAAGAGTACAACAGTTCTCAGGGAAGATTAATTTTCTTCCTCATTGTGGAGTGGGACTGTCTAAAAGCAGGGTTATTTTATTCACAAAATAATTTGAAATATTTGTTGATGGGAGTGAAAAGCAGCACCCCCTGAAAAGATTGTTTAATACTGTGGTTGATAGGAGCATGTGCACACCTGACCTCGATTCTCCTGGAAACACCCACGTATCCAGCAAAGGTCAAACAAATAACTGTATTTAATTAGATTCTTTTTAGAAGAGAAATTGTGGTTCTCGATAGGATGTTGGTCTCTTTTGCTCTTTTAAATGTTAGCAAAATAGTGTACTCCTTGTCCATTTCTGCTTCACAATAACCTTATTTCCTCTGCAATCAACTGAATGATTTTTAGGTATGTAAGAGAAATAGAAGAGAGAGAGAGATGTGTGGCTGGGCAATGAGTTGAAGTCAATAGACCCAGGTGAAACAAGCAGATGACTACTTTTTATTTTGCCTTGGACATGTGGTAGTTGCAGTAGTCCACAGTAGACTGAAAGGATTAAAGTAAATATCGGCTACAAAGTTTAGGTCCTTTGGACTGAGAATGAAAAACTGCCTTTGGGGAGTACATAAAGTTCTTCAAAGGCTGCTCTGTTTTGAATACCAAACAGGATAGCTGGACAGATTCCATTCAGAAGTGATGAGCAAAGGTGGTGTCTGCAGCTGCCAGCGCAGACGCCTGGGCAGACAGTCCTTGCTGATGAATGATTCATCTCAACTAAAGCTGCCCATAATATTTTCCTTCCTTGAGCTGGGGTTGAGGAAGGTGAAGATACCAAAATTCAAATGCATACATTTCAGAAACTTAATTTTTGCCTTGCTATGATGCAGGCCTGTGTTCAGAACTGAGGCCTACTCATTAATCCTGCTTGACCTGTGCTTTGATATTTCCACATTCAGTATTTCAAAATGCCTCAGCTGTGCCAGAGTTTATCATCACCATACATGGATAGAATTCTGCAGGCCATACACTGCTTCCAATGAAGTCCTTGGTGTCAAAAAATAAATTGTTAGTTATTAGAACTCATCTTTCCTGAGTGTTTTTCTAAGGTTTTCACATTTTACTTCATATTTGTTTATAAATACACAGAATGCTTGCAGAAATTATACTTTTTTTTGGCCTGGAAGACATGCTAACTCACCATTTAAACATATTTCTAGGCCAATTAATATAGCTTTAAATCCCTAATCCACAGAACAGGCAGTCCAAGTACTTAAGTTTCTTAATGGATCTGTGGGAAATGAAGAGAATGAAGCTTTTACTATTTTCTGCTTTTTCAATTAATACATTCGGCTCTTCCATTTCACATTTAGAATATAAAATACAGAGGTCTTCCAAACACTTGGATTAAGCCTAATTAGTATTTATTTTTAAATACCAGGCAGCAGTGTCAGTTATACTTTGAATAATTCTTAGGAAATTGGTAATGCTTTTGATGTGTGGTACTTTAGTAGTGTTTGCCTTCTAAGTAAAAACATTGCTTTGGTAAAAGTATTCTGAAAGTAAAAATTATTTAGAGGAGAAGGCATTATATTCTTATTTCTTAATAAAATATGAATCGCTTGTTTCATACATAGTTTAATGCTTGAAATAAATCTTTGAAGATGTGTGCCAGGACATTTAGGATCATAGGTAAAATGCCTTCAATTGTTGAGGATTCCTATTTCCCTCTCATTGTATATTATAACTTGGTGCAAATTCACATATACTTAAATCTAGAAAGTGGATGGAGAGTAAGATTATGCAGTAATAATACTGTTTTTTAAGTAAATATGAATACAATATTTTTATCTTTGGTGCAATATACCTCTTTCAAAAACACTGGTAGTGTTGAGAAGTATTTCTATTTATCATCACCTACCTATGGATCCTAAATTCTGTTTAACAATTGTATATTGAGCCATATGTGCCACATAGGAAACTTAATCTTATCACATTGCTGTATATTTTGTTTTGACCCCAGATAGTTAATGCCCTGCTTATTCTTGAGGCTTATGTCCAAATGATTTGGCTGTTTTAAAATATTATATTTACTTTCAGAATGAATGAAGCCACTGTAAAATTAAAAGAGGAATTTAAAATCTATTTTCATCATGATTTTGTGGATAGTATACCAAGTTACCATTAGGAGACAACCATCAATGATCCAGTGTATTAGGATTCCTAAGTCTCATTAATCAAGATTCCATAATTCAGACTTTTCTTTTTCTGGCACCTAAAAGAGACTGGTTTCCAGTGTTTGTCTTTTGACTATTGAAACACAAAATTTGAGTGAAAGTAATGTCTCTGAAAAAAAATAAAAACAATCTCTTATGATGAAATAGAGTAAAATGACTTTTATGAACTATTTTATTTCTTTTGTATCTTTCCTTTAGAATCTCATGAGAGAATATCTGGACAGCAATGATTCTAAAGGGGATACAGGGCTAAATAGAGCCCCAGAGGCCATAAGTACTTTATCAGGAAAGAATAGTTTCTTGTCTCATGCAAAAACATGCCTTAGCTGTAAAGTCTGTGCAAGGATGTCTGAGTTCTGATTTCAAGATAAAATTTTGCTGAAAATATATCAAAATGTCAAATTGTTTTGTCACATTTTCTTATGTTTGTGATGCTTCTAGTTTGCTGTCACACTTTTTTTTTTTTTCTGCTTATCTGATCAGCCAGCTCTTTAGGTTGCCTAAATTCCTTTCCTAAAGAGTAATGTGAATTTCAGAGCATCTGATTAAAGATCCCTCACCTTCTGGAAACAAAGTAGGTACATGCAAACTTGGGAGGAAACTATTTTTTTAATTGAAAAAGGACAAACTGTCTTAATATGCATTTATTTTTCAAGTATCTTAAGAGGTTTTTAAACAGTACTCAGTGGTTGGCAATATGTAATTGAATCATCAAAAAGCACATTACACAGTGGCACATGTTTGTTTAAGCACTAAAGTATTCCCGGAGGACTGGCTTCACAGGAATAGCAGATTCAACTTTTCCATTTCACATTTAGAATACAAAATACATAAAAGGTCTTCCAAACACTTGGATTAAACCTAACTAATAATACCAGAGTAATCAATATGAACACTGCCACAATTTTTACTGGAACTGTCTCAGAGAGGATTCTAACTGCACAGGGTAAATTGCATGACATTTACAAAATCTTAAAATTGAATGGTGTTTGCTGATCTGGAACTCTGTGCACATTTTAAAAGGCACATTCATAAAATAAACCAGAAAATACAATTGCACATTTGCCAGTTAACTGTGGAAGGATTGGGCCATCAAAAGATTCCATTTAGGATGATAAATAGCCACAGACTTTGTAACATATGTTACAGATGTGTTTTTCAAAGTTTACCAGGCCCTTTTGTCCTTGGTGATAACTGAAGAATCTGAATCAACATGCTAGTTTCAGAAGAAAAGAAAACTAAACATTTTAAATATCTATTTCAAATCTGAAATATAAGATTATGATTTTCACAGAAATTCTTGGGTATTTAAAATTATTTTTCAACAGTAAATATGCATATAGGTATTAATCTTTTACATGGGCTAGTAGTATGCTAACTTTCTTTTCATACCATTTGTGTGTTGAGAGATTTTTTTTTTGGTTAAATTTTTGTTTTACACAATTGACCTAATACTGTAGCCACGATTCATGATTCACAAACATGTCATGCTCAAAATAAATCGCTGAAGCACAAGACAATTGATTATCTAAATGGTATAACTCATAAATAATGATCAGATCTCATTGCAAGTTCTAGAGATGTGAATTCATTTAAGAAAATCACAGGCAATGTGAATGGTTTGATATTTTTGCAAAAAGATCCAAAAAGAAAAAGATTAAGTACTTAATAAGATGACATGTTTGGCTATTACATTTTTTGGGGGGGCGTGTGGCAATCCATTCTTCTCCCGTCCTGAAACGCTATTTCTTTTTATTGAGGAGATTATCTGTTGAACAATCATATAAATTTTAACAAAATAATATATAATGTATATAGATTCTGAAAATTGGATTTACCCCCAAGAGTGCCCGTCCTAATTACCCACCCTTATCCCTCCCTTCCCCTTCCCACAACATCTCTAAAAAAAAGTATT
>PVKS010038441.1:0-17914 GCA_004027875.1 Aplodontia rufa
CCCTCCTCCTGTCCCCTGGTCCCTTGCCTTTCAGGGGTATATATTTATTCTGATATACCCAAGTATAGTGACATAATTCTTATACCTCCGAAGAACATTTTAAAAATATATGTGACAATAGTATACACAATGACATAGTTATAAAAGTTTGGAGTGTACCTTGTTTTAACACAGTTCCAACATTTCCCCTTCCCCTCCCTTCTTTCTACCCTTATTCTTTTTAGATATAGTTAACAATAGGATAGTCATTAAGATTTTTCTAAAGCATGTAGTATACCTTATTCTAATTCAGTCCCTAGTGTCCCTACCCTCTTCCTTTCTCTTCCCTCGATTGATCTTTCTGTTATTTACTAAATAGCTTTTTTTGCGACTCCTTGATATTGATGAGATTCATTATGATATGTTCATATATGAACATGAGCAACTAAGTCTGATTCCTTTCATTAACTTTTGAAATTTGAGACAAGATCTTGCTAATTTGCTTAGGGCATTGCTAAGTTGCTTAGGGTCTCGCTAAGTTGCTGAGGCTAGCTTTGAGTTTGTGATCCTCCTGTCTCAGCCTCCTTAGCTGCTAGGACTATGGTGTGTACCACTGTACCTGGCAGAATATCCTTATCTTGAAACTTTTTAAGAAGATTTAATGGAGATTAAAATATATATAAGAATCAACTGTATTTAAATGACCCTGATTTAAATTTTTGGTACACAATATTAGCATTTTAATTTTCATAGAAAATTTTAATTTTTATATGTGATATGACTTAAATTTTACTTTATGAATTTATATGTAAATTACCTATTTAAAAGTTTATACTTTAATTTGTGATTTAAATTATACTACAATTTTAATTTTTTTTAAAACAACTTAATTGAGTTTTTCACATGGCCTTCGTTGCTCCAACACTTAGTTGTGTATGTGGTGCTGGGGTTTGAACCCGGGTCCTTGTGCTTGCCAGGCAAGCACCGAAACCACTGAGCCACCGCTCCAGCCCTACAATTTTAATGTTTAAAAAACGTGTTCAAATTTTATGTGAAATTTTATTCTTAAAGATCATTATAGTCAACAGAATACACATAATATTAAAACTCTTGATTTTAATAACAATATTAGTAATATTTTGCAATGAAGGTAACAAAATGTATCTAATGAAAAATATATTTTAACATGAATTATTTATGTTTTTATCACTCATTCAACATTTTTGGAGCATTCGCAGAACAGCCAGAAACAAAGAATGATTGCTAAATTCATTAATCTTTGCTATTTCAGAACTTTTAGTCATATGCAAACTATTTATTATTTATGTATTTATTTATTTATTTAATTTTTGTAGGTACTGGGGATGGAAATCAGGGCCTCATGCATTCTAGGCAAAAGTAGACTCTACTACTAGGTTACATACCCATCCCTAAACATGGTTTTTTTAGTTCCGTCATTATGAAAGTATATTTGTTAGGGAAGGAGGATAGAAGACATGTCATTGTACCATCATTGAGTTGATCTGTAACTTTTAAGTATTTATTATAGGCTTCCATTTTTTTCTTTTTCTTTCTTTCTTTTTTTTTTTAAAGAGAGAAGGACAGTGAGAGTGAGAGAGATAGAGACAGAAAGAATCAATTTTTATTGAGTTTGAGTTTTTCACATGGCTTTCGTTCCTCCGGCACTTAGTTGTATACGTGGGTGCTGGGGTTTGAACCAATGTACTTGCGCATGCCAGGCAAGCGCCGTAACCACCGAGCCATTGCTCCAGCTCGATAGGCTTCCATTTTTGTTCTTGAACTGACTCCAAGTTAGTATCATCCAAACTATTATTTCCCTTGTTTCACAAGCCAATGGTTGAATTCTGTAAATTACTCATCTGTGGAGTTAGGAGAGTCCACATGGTCTAAGTAGGCTTCTAACTTCCCCAATTTACTGGAGTCTGGACATCTACCTGTAGAATTGAGAGGGAAGGTGTGTTGCAGTTGCTTTTGAAAACTCAGTGCTAATGGCCCTGTGATCATTTCAAAGCTCACCTGTTGGTGAAGTGCCCAGAGCTATCAGTCAAGAGAGCTGTGCAGGAGAGGATGGCTTGGTGTCTCCTGTTTCCTTCAGTTTTGATGTGATTTTGTTCAGTGCATCAGTGACTCATCCAGGTTAGAATAATCTGAGAACACTGGTGAGGATCCGGTTGAAAAATATTGAGTAAATTCTTATTAAAGAAAAGAAATCTTTGAGTGGATGACACATGCCCAGATACACTTCTGAGAACCAGATAACTTGTATACTCTTAGATCCATTAACCCCAGGCTCCCACCACTCCCCTCCATGCCCCCGTTGAAAACAAGATGGTAATATCAGTTTTTAAAAATTATATAACAGTCCTTTAATATTATTCCCGATTCATTATTCTAATACAATTATTTTCATTGCTACATATTATTTTGGCTCATTTTCTATTGTTATAGCAGAATGCTTGAGACTGAGTAATTTCTTTAAAAAAGAGAGAGACATGGAAGTTGAAAACCAGGTGGCTGCATCTGGTGACAGCTTCTTGCCGCATCTTAATATGGAGGAAAATACGGAAGAGCACGTAGGCACATGTGCAGGGGAAGTGAGAAGAGGTACAGGTCTTGCTTTGTAACAACACACTTTTTTGGTAACCAATCTAGTCTCAAGAAAGCAAGAATTCACTCCCATGGGGAAAGCATTAATCCCTCTTGAAGACCTACTCACCTCTCCTCTTAAATGTTTTAGTACTTCTCCTCACCATAACAGTGGGCGCAAAAGTCTCAGCGTGAGTTTTGGTGGGAAAAACCCCATATTCAAACCCTCACACATATTAACTTATACATACACCCACAATTGCATATTTATAATCAAAATTCACTTATACACGCATACGTATATATGCATATACACATAACATATGCATATTTATTCTGATTTTTTTGTTTTAAATGTTACACATTGCTTTTTCCATGTCCCCATAATTTCCATTTTTAGAGTCTGAATGATAAAATGAGATCATTTTAAATGTCTTCTATGTAACAACATAGAAATTTTAAAACAAAGAGATTACTTTATGCCTCTAGTTTGGAATTTTTTTTTTTAGTCCTGTGGCATCTGAATCACGTTGTAAAACCCTTACTGATTATAGCGAGGCAAACAAAATGGTTTGTTAATCAAAACCTTTACTGTTCTATACATATATTAGAGTTAGCATATTTATTTTAGGCCCAATTTTATGAGATGATAGACTCAACCTTGGTGTAAGGAACTCCTCTATAGTTGACATAGAACATTTATGCTTGTTTTCTAGGTTCTTTTCTTTCATTATTTTATGAGGTTTTTAAACTGCAGACAGATTTAGTGTTGTGTCTTTCTTCTATGACAAACTTCTGGTCATATATGTGATTTATTTTTCACTAATTTGTTCTTAGAGAACAACCTTGAAATATAACTCTGTAACGCAGCCCTGTCCCTGGGAGGAAATGATGACCTGACTCCTGGAAACGCATTAGGGTAAAAAGTAGACATTGCTGGTATTTGCACCAGGAGCTGATCCAGGACAGGCCCTGTACCCATAAGAGCGGAAGGTCACTGGTCAAGGGGAGACTTGGGAGGAAGCAGGTTTGTTTGGCCTAGTCCACTGCCGTGGGCATTCGTTACCAGGATCAGCACAGGAAGCCTGCAGGCGGGACAGCAAGGCAGGAGGCAGGACAGTTGATTTGACTAAGGAGATGACTTGTAGGGATTTGAATCCTTGGAGAATATGATAACAACTCTTTAAATAATAGGCTTTTGATTATTACTCTCTTATTTAGTAGATTTAAGCAGATTTGCAAGTCACATTTTAAAATTTCTCTTAATTGGTATAGAGCTCTCTAGACTGGAGCAGTGCATATATTTTAAATGAGAACCTCTACTAGGTACCCAGAAAAATGATAGCATGTTGCAGTCACCCTTTCATTTGCCCAGTTGATGAGTATCTGCAATGTGGTAGACATGTGTTGAGCCTCAGAGGCACAAATCCTTTAAGAAATAATCTCCATCTTCTGTGTTCTTCTAATGTAACAGAATAGACAGACAAAAAAACCAGATGTTATAAATCAGAACTTAAGTGCTAAAACAGTTAAAGCAACATGCTGTGGAACCATTCATTCATTCAGCAAATGTTTCTGGAGTTTCTGTTGTGTATCAGGCATTGCGGGGATACAGCAGAGAATAAAGCTGGTGAAAACCTCTGCTCATGGAACTTGAAGCTCAGAGAGGCTAGAATTTTCCCAGCAAAAGGATTTTGTGCCTTTGCCTGGGTCTTGGAAAGCTTCCTGGAGGAGATGCTGCAAAGCTAAGTTTGAAGGGAATAAGGAGAAGGTGGCAGGAATAAAGGTGGGCTTAGGACAGGGATGGAGTATATATGTAGGAGAAGACAGAGGTGGGATCAGGGGCAGTAAGGGGGCCAGGGGAAGATGAGATGAAGTAGAGGGGGGCGTAGAGATGGAATGGGAAGGTGGAAGTGGAGAATGGGCAGCGATGAAGGTAGATTCAGGTAGAAGAGATGGGAGGGGGAAGGCATTTATGAGTACTCAGAGACAGCATGTGTCATGGTACAGAGATGCAAGACAATATGATCAGGGCCTGAACATGTTAGCAAGGATAGAGATAACCCAGACCTGGTCCCAAGGACCTTAAGATGAAAGACAAAGTGAAAGCTTGAAATGAAATGCTGCCTCACTGAGAGAGGTGCTGAGTTTAGCTGCTCTGGTTGTGAATCATTCATTAGTGGAATCCAAGTAGTGGGCGTATTGCAGCAACCTCCCACCTGCTCTCTGTACCTCAGCCTTCACCGCTGTCCTATTCTTCCAGTCACCATCAATTATTTAATATCACCTCCCAAGTCCTGGACACAGCAGAATCTGCCTTCATAGAAATGAAGATACTTTAAAGACCAAGTCTTTTTTCAGGTCTTTACGGTTATTAGGAGACAAAGGTAAAATTATATAAGGAGTTAAGAGCTTTTTAGGAAGAGAAACCAAGTTTGAATGGAACATAGAGGAACTGGCTAACATTTTCAGTAGTTTCATTTTTGACATTTTGTTTTAATTTTTCTTAATGCTTCAGATATTTCCTTCATTGTTGCATGCATGTATGCGTGGGGTTGTTTAAAACTGGCTTCAATTGTTATTACTCTTCAAGATCTATATTCATCTATTTTTCAAAGTTGCCAGATGTGCCTACCAGCAAACAAAATAATTGCATGTATTATAAAATCCAAGATAAATAAGTACTGTCAAAAAGAATAATAATTAAATTATTAGCTGTGCAATGAACAGAAATAAACATCTTTTGATAAAGTGGTCTTGATGGGGAAGGAGAAAAGTTTTTGTGGGTTTGTTTTTAGATGGTTGCTGTGATAAAACTTGACCTCTTCTTATGAAAATTTGTCTTTGGTCTCCTTCACCTCTCTTCTTGTGAACCAGATTATTATTCCTTGTGATGATAGCTGCCACCTTATTGGTGGCCCTTGGTAGATAAACTGATATCCAAACTCCAGGAACCTTGATTTCCCCAGCACCTGGGTGATTTCCATCTCTATGACTTGAGGCTGCAACTTCTGGTTGTAGATCTTGATCTCTGTCAATTGGTCATTTTTTCTCTTAGGGCCTCTGTCAGGGCCAAGATCCCAGTTCCAGTGGTGAAATTAATTTCTGAGTTTAGACTTTTCAAGGTATTTACTTCTAGGCTATCTGCAAAGGCAGTGGTCCCAGGGTCAGTGCTGTGGGCTATGGTGAGGCTGAACTTCTTTATGTGACTACTGGTCTTTAGAGCTTTAAATTCGGAAGATAAACTTTTCCAGCACATGCCTCTAGTAACCTACTTCCTCTAATTTAGTCTCACCTCCCAGTAGTCCATTGGTTACTCAATGAATAAATCCATTTGATGAATTAATCAAATGGTTTGATGCACTGATGATGGATCATGAGTCTTCATGATCCCATCATTGCCTAAATGTCTCACTTCTGAACCTTGCTGCATTGAGAATCAAGCTTTAGGCACATGAGCTTTGATAGGGGACATTCCAAATCCAAACCATACCAAGGTGTTTAAGAGGAATTAATGCTCCTCTCACAGGAGTAGGTTCTTGTTCTTGCTCTTATGGGACTAGATCAGGACTCATGAGAGCAAGCTAATGTGGGGCAGGAGCATGCAAGAGAACAGAGTCTAAGCCCAGGAAATCTGGAGGGACTGTGTATGTGACCAGCAGAGGGAGTATTGCTCAGCATTCATAGCCCTGTGCCTAGAATCCTGAGTCTCCTGAGTTTCAGATCCTCAGTGGAGGTTGGCAAAGGCCACGCCCTCAGGGCATGCATTAACCTGAACTCTTTGGGGAATTCTCCACCCTGCAAAGCCCAGGAGACCCAGCTAGACCCACACCCTGCCATCCAGTCCTCCACTCTTAGAATCCTGCAAAGACCTCACCATGAGATCACATCATTCCAGACTGAGGGATCCTGCTAACAAAATTCAGACACAGTGAACATATGCTCCCAATATATAGTGAGACTTAGATAGTCTCACTGCATAGTTCCAATTTTTCATTAAGAATCTTTTCCTCCCTTGTTTTTGATATGTATTTGTGTGCCATCCGGAGAGGGTGATTGGCTAATGGACATGTATACATAAACATACCAGCTACTTTTATTTTTATTCTTTTTTCTCTTTACTCTTTTTTCTCTCTTTTTTCCTTTTTCCTTTTTTGTCTCTATGTTCCCCTCATTCCTGGGCATTTTCTTCAATGTAAATATTTATCCTTGCCCTGCCTAGTGAGAGTTAGGCTTTTGATCAGCACATTTAGTTTTTGGATTGTATTGTGTCACAATTCTAAGCTTCTCCTTTCTTCTGGTAGCAACCAAACTCTATTAATATCTCTTTCACTCTTCCTCTACTTTGGTACTTCTGTTTTTCCTTCCATGGTTTTTCTTTTTACCATCAAGTCCTACACCTCCTCTACTTTCTCTCTGCTCACACTCGGATATTACAACCTACTCTCTAACTTCCTCTTACATTTCCTTCTCTCTCAGACATCTTTAATCTTACCACATCTTAGCTCTAATTAGTTTATGCAATTTGATCCCCCATCATTAATGCTGTGTAACAATTACCACTGTAAATGTCAAACTTGATAATTATTGTATGCTTTAAAGCCTGACATAAGTGATGGTTAAATATTATTGTTGTCAAAGGTAATTGCTAACCCTTACCATTTGTCTCGTAGATGGAGTTTAACAATTTCATAGATATAGTAGATATTAAGAAATCAATTTAATACTGCTTATTATAAGCATTGGTTGTTCATATTGATTATTTTCCCTTAGCTCCCAAGGAGCTGGAAACCTTAAGGGATGCTAACATTTCACAGGTTAGGTATTTGGCTGCAGAACTTGACTTTCTCACAGTATCCCAACCCAAGTAAAGAATGAGACAAAATCCCCAATCCAGTAGGAAGGACCCAAAGTGAAACAACCAGAAAAGGATCTCAGGCCCCATCCCCAGGTATCAAACCAGACATCAAATTCAATGAAAATCCTCAGAACAGATAACACAATTGCTCATAATAGCTCACACACAAAATAAGAAGAAAAGGAATATGCTTCAATTAAAGCAAAAAGATCTTCAAGAAATGAGTAAACAGGCAAATAAATCTCACTCTCCAAACCCACACTCCCCCAGCAAAACAGTCCACTAATAAGGGGATGGAAAAAACCAAGAGAATAGCAAAAGTAATCTGATTACCAAAATAGTTAAAGAATTAAGATTGAAGCAGATTGAAAAAAGCAAATAACAGAGCAACTACAGGAGATGAAAGAACAATTTGTCAAACAAAAAGATATAGTAAAAAGAAATGTAACAGAACACCTAGACATGAAAGACAAATCAACCAAATTAAAAACTCATTTGAAGATTACAATACCATTACAATCTGTAGAAAATGGAGTAACTGCTTTTGAAGAATAATTTCTGACATTGAAGACAGGCAAAATGAGTTTGAACTCACAAAAGTCAGTTAAGGGAAAAAAAAACTTAAAGAATATGATCAGAATATTCCAGAGCTCTGGGATGATGTTAAAAGACCAAGCCTGAGAGCCATTGGGATAGAAGAAACGTGGAGGCACAAACTAAAGGTATAAAGATAATTACAGAAAATTTCTTACATATTTGAAATGAGATAGACATGCACATACAGGAGGTATTTAGGACTCCAAATAAACCTAAGTGATTGAGAAATTCACCAAGACACATCATATTCAAAATACTTAACAGAGAAAACAAGGAAATAATATTAAAAACTATAGGAGAAAAGCATCTAGGCACATTTAGAGACAAACCAATAAGAATCATTTTGGATTTCTCATCTCAGTCCCTAAAAGCAAGGAGAACCTGGAATGAGATATTCCAAATCCTGAAAGAAAACAATGGTCAGCTAAGGATGCTACACCCAGCAAAACTCAGTTTTAAATTCCAGGGAGAAATAAAATCATTTCATGACAAGAACAAACTACAAGCATCCATGAACACAAAACCATTTCTACAAAGAATAATTAAAGAAAAACTTCACATAGAGGAATGAACAATCAATTCCCAAACCCCATAAACTGAAGAAGCTCAATAAAAAGCATAATCAGTTAAATGAGAACCAAGACAGCACAAAATACAGCAAAAATCACAATGGCAGTAAATCACAAACATATTTCTATATTAACTCTCAATGTTAATGGCCTCAACTCCTCAATCAAAAGGCATAGATTAGCAGAATGGATCAAAAAAACAAAAAAGAAAATCCAACAGTATGTTGCTTACAGGAGACACACGTTACAGGTAAAGACATCCATAGGTTGAAGGTAAAAGGATGGAGAAAAGTCTGTCAGGCTTATGGCTCAAGAAAACAAGCTGGTGTACTGATTCTTATATTCAACAAAGTAGATTTTAACTAAAAATTATCAAAAGAGACAAAGAAGGCTATTACATCTTAATAAAGAAAACAATCCAATAAGATGATATAACTGTTATAAGTTATGCCCCAAATATCAATGCACCCAACTATGTAAAAAACACTATGACATTAAATCCCTCATAGATCATAATACAAAAGTACTGAGAGACTTCAATACACCTTTATCACCAATAGACAAGTCATCAAAACAAAAATCAATAAAGATCTCTTTAGCCTAAGCAACATCTTCAATTGAATGGACTAAACAGACATCTATAGAATATTCCACCCCAAAGCAGCTGAATTTACCTTCTTCTCAGCTGCATGTGAAACTTTTTTTTTCCAAAATAGATCATATTTTAATTCACAAAGGAAATCTCAGCAAATACAAAAAAATTGAAATAATTCCATGTATCCTATTGAATCTTACTTGTACAAAAATAGAAATCAACAGTAAGAAAAATAACAGAAATCACACAGATACATGGAGATTGTATTATACTCTCTTAAATGAAGAATGAATCAAACAAGAAATGAGAACAGAAATCAGAAACTTCTTAGAAACAAATAGAACAAAGACACAACATACTGAAATCTCTGGGACAATGTGAAAACATTTCTAAGAGGTAAATATATACCTCTGTGTGCTGAAACCAAAACATCCGAGAGATACCAAGTAAATAAATTTATGCTACACCTTAAATCCTTAGAAAAAAAAAGAATAAACTAATTCCCAAGCTAGTAGAAGACAGGAGATAATCAAGATCAAAGCTGAAATTAATGAAATTGAGAATAACAAAACAATACAAAGAAACAAAGAGGCGATTTTTTGAAATTAAATAAAACTGACAAACATTTGTAGCCAACTCACAAAAGAAAGAATGAAAGGAAACAAATCAACAAAATCAGCAATGGAAATGATGGAATTGCCACAGACCCCTCTGTAACACAGAAGATTACCAGAACCTACTTTGAGAACTTGTACTCCAAGGAGTTGGAAAGTCTGGAAGACATGGACAAGTTTCTTGCTACATACAACATGCCCAAATCGACACAAGAAGATATAGAAACCTTAAACAGACCAATATCAATTAATGAAATTGAATCAGCAATTAAAACCCTTACAAAAAAGAAAAGCCGAGGACCCAATGGATTCTTAGCTGAGTTCTACCAGACTTTTATAGCAGAACTAACACCTCTTTTTATTAAGTTATTCCAAGAAATTGAAAGGGTGGAACACTCAAACACTTCTTATGAAGCAGACATCACCCTGATACTGAAACCTGACAAAGATGCATCAAGGAAAGAAAACTACAGACCAATATCCCTGATGAATATAGATGCAAAAATCCTTAATAAAATACTAGCAAACTGCATTCAAAAACATATCAAAAAGATAATACACCGTGACCAAGTGGGTTTCATTCCAGGGTTGCAAGGATGGTTTAACATATGCAAATCAGTAAATGTGATCCATCACTTAAACGGAAACTAAAACCACATGAATATCTCAATAGATGCAGAAAAGGCCTTTGAATCCAACACCCATTAATGTTAAAAACATTGGAGAAGCTAGGGATTAAAGGGTCTTAGCTGAATTTTGCAAAGGCCATTTATGACTAACCCATAGCCAGCATCATACTAAATGGAAAAAAATTCCCACTAAATTCAGTAGCAAGACAAGGGTATTCACTCTCACTAGTCTTATTAAATATAGTCCTCAAAACAATCAGGCAAGGGAAGGAAATATAAAAGATATGAATAGGTAAGAAGAAGTCAAGCTATCTCTATTTGCTGATATGATCCTATGCCTAGCAGACCCAAGAAACTCCACCAAAAGACTGCTAGAGCTTATCAATGAATATGGCAAAGTAGCAGGATACAAAATGAATACCCATAAATCAATAGCTTTTCTGTACTCCAACAGTGATTCTGCTGAGGATGAAATCAGGAAAGCCATCCCATTCACAATAACTTAAAAAAAGAAAAGAAAAAGAAAAATACGGTTTCTTGGGCATTAATCTAACCAAGGAAGTAAAAGACTTCTACAAGCAAAAATTATAGAACATTAAAGAAAGAAATAGAAGAAGACCTGAGAAGATGGAAAGACATCCCATATTCTTGGATATGCAGAATTAATATAGTCAAAATGGCCATTCTGCTAAAAGTGCTATACAGATTCAATGCAATTCTCATTGAGATACCAATGACATTCTTCATTGATATAGAAAAAAATCAATTCTTAGATTGATTTGGAAGAATAAGACCCAGAATAGTCAAAGAAATACTTAGCAAAAAAACTGAATCAGGAGGCATCTCAATACCTGATCTGAAACTACACTACAGAGCTGTAGTTACAGAAACAGCATGGTATTGGTATCAAGATAGACATGAAGACCAATAGACCACAAATCTATAACCATCTGATATTTGACAAAGGTGGCAAAATATATCTTGGAGAAAAGGTAGCCTTTTCAACAAATGGTGATGGGAAAGCTGGACAGCCATATGCAGAAAAATGAAATTGGATTTGTGTCTCTCACCCTGCACCAAATTCAAATTAATATGGATGAAAGATCTAGGAATTAAAACAGATACCTTACAAGTATTAGAAGAGAAAATAAGGTTAAAACTCCATCTTGTAGGAACTGGCATCAACTTCCTTAACAAGACCCCCCTATAGCACAAGAAATAAAACCAAGAATAAATAAGCAGAATACCATTAAACTAAAAAGCTTCTGCACAGCTAAGGAATCGATTAAGAATGTGAGGAGAGAGCCTACAGAACGGGAGAAAATCATGGCCAGGTATGTCTCTGAAAGGGGTCTAATATCCAGAATATACAAAGAACTCAAAAACACAAATAACCCAATCGATAAATGGGCAAAAGAGCTAAAAAGAGACTTCTCAACAGAAGAAATGCAAAAGGCAAATAAATATATGAAAAAATGTTCAACCTCTCTAGCAATCAGGGAAATGCAAATCTAAACTTCATTAAGATTTCACCTCATTCTTGTCAGAATGGAGAAGATCAAGAATACAAACCATAGATGCTGGAAAGAGTGTGGGAAAAAAGGAACCCTTATACACTGTTGGTGGGACTTTAAACTGGTCCGACAACTCTGGAGAGCAGTGTGGAGACTCCTTATAAAATTAGGGATGGAACCACCATATGACCCAGTTATCCCACTACTGGGTATTTTCCCAGAAGGCATAAAAGCAGCATAGTACAGCCACACAGCAACATTAATGTTTATAACAGCACAATTCACAATAGCTAAATTATGGAATCAACCCAGATACCCATCATTGGATGAATGGAACTGTAATGTATGTGTGTGTTTGTGTGTGTGTATGTATGTACACATATACACACACAATGGAGTTCTACTCAGCTATTAAAATGAATGAAATCATGGCCTTTGCTGGTAAATAGATGGAAATGAAGAAAATAATGCTAAATGAAATTAGCCAAACCCAGACACTCAAGGGCCAAATATTTTTTCTCATATGTGGAAGTTAGCACAATATAGGAAGTAGTGAGAGAAGAATCAGTTTAGACAATAGACTCATCAAACAGAGATTAGGAATTAATCTGGGGACAACGTCTCAGACTAGGGATGGGGAGGTGGAAAGGGGGAGGAGAAAAGAAGAGGAGAAGTGGATGAGGAGAGTAAAGGGGGACATAAATGTCGTATGGCATATTTGGCATCCTGAGATGCTGAATAGCTCGCATAAAGGTATTTGAAACTAAAATAGCTAAAATTTGCATATATATTTACATATGTATAATATCAGGAGGAAATCAAAGGAGAAAAGAGACCAGGGAGGCAGAGAAGGGGACAAGTGGACGGTTATGCTGGGGAGGGAATTGGCCCACAGTAAATTGTTATAATGTGTGTGTATGAAACTGTAACAAGAAACCCCTTCATGTGTAAAACTATAATGCACCAATAAAAAAAAAGAATGTCAGAGTACAAAGTATATGGCTTTTTATCAATGTTTATAATAGCTCAATTCACAGTGGCCAAGTTATATAACCAGTGAACACGCCCATCAACAGAGGAAAGGATAAAGAAAATCTGGTGTATATACACACAAGGAGTTTTACTCAGCCGTAAAGAAGAATGAAATCACATCATTTGTGGGTAAATGGATGGAACTGGAGAACATTAAACTAAATGAAATAAGGCTAGATTCAGAAAGTCAAAGGTTAAATGCTTTCTCTCACATGTGGAAACTAGAGAGGGGGGTTGAGATAATAATTAAAAAGGGGAGAAATCTCATGAAAATAGAATGGAGATCAGTGGAGGAGAGGAAGAAATGAGAGAGAGAGGAGGAGAGGGAACAGGGAAGTACTGGGAATGAAGTCTATCAAATTGTGCTATGTCCGTGTATGAATATACCACATTTACACACACACACACACATATAGTGGCAATGCACCAATTAAAATAATAACTTTGAGAAGTGAGATCTGTGGAGAAGAGCAAGCAAATCAGAAGAGGGAGGAGGGGAGAGTAAGGGAATAAGATAGATCAAAATATGCTATATGGCACAACGAATCTCACTATTGTGTATAATTATAATACACCAATAAAAATTTAAAATTTTGCAAAAAGGACTGGGGATGTACTTCACTGGTATAGTGCCCCTGGGTTTCATTCATAGTACCCTCCAAAATTTTTAAAAAATGAAGAATGAGATTACCTATCTGAGTGTGGCTTGGCATTTTATCACAACTCTTAATCATTTGCTTCCTTTCGTCCACTGCCTTCTCTCCAGATATCATCAACACAACACAACCTGCTGACAGGATATTGCACTAAGGGAAATTGCCACTTGGTTGTCTTGGAGCCCAGGAAGGCAAGGTTGGAATTTGTCCAGAATTGGAAGCTCGGTTTACAGCAGTTCTAGATCTTTCAGTGGGGCAGGGGAGACCTTGATTAGGATGGGTAGGAATCATGATATATCCATTTAAGATTATTAAACTGTTAGGATTTTTTTGAGGCAAGGGATTCCAAGAAGTTTAGGGCAAACATTGTCTTTCAAGCAACGTTTCCCGGAGAAGAGTCCATGGGTCCTTCAGGAAGTTCTTATAATGCATGATCAAGGCATTTTCCTGGGCAAGCCTGTCCTGGAAGAGTAAGATCATGCTGATGATGACAATGGACTAATAAATCATATGAACGTAGCCAGTAAACTGAGTATAGGGTGGATAGTCTGAGTTCTTACTTGTTAGCCAAGTAGAAGGTAATTGACAGCTATAAAATAAAAGACAAGTGAGGCTTTTTAGTTTTGTTTGGGAATCTCAATTTTCACTCAAGCATGTGCAGAAGTAAAGAAGCCTTCTTCTGTCCATGAAAAACATGTTTTATGAGTTGGATGAGAGCTGGTGATTGGTTGCTGGGTGCTGACCCCTGGGGTTTGTCAAATCTACCTAGGATCTTTTTTGTCTATTTTAACTCACAGATCATACCAGATGTGCTTTAATTCAGTAAGTCTCTATCTTCCCTTGCTCCTGCACCACATCTTTCACTTGACAATTATCCTTCTGGGGATACTCACTAACACAGAGACCTACCAGACGAGGCTGTCTAATAACTTCAGCATGCTTTGTTTCATGTCTCGTTGAGTCAGAAAACTGAAACACACCCATTTCTTGCCAATTGCCACCAACTCACTTGTAAGTACACTGTAAGAATTATTCCTGTCTTTGGTCATGCAGACAGATCTTACCAAGGCAATCTGAAATGGATTTTCCCCCTACTGTCTTCATAGTGCAGCCTCAGACACCTTTTCAGTATCCTCCTGGGTGAGAGGAAGGGTCAGTGCCTTGTTTGATGTGGGCACAAAAATTTCAGGAAAAAATAATTCTGCCTTTCTCGGTTAGCTCTCTGCAAACTCTAGCAGCCTGTTTGCAAACTGCAGCTTTACAAATCCACTGCAGATGGTATTAAATCCTCCACTAGTGGCTAGAGTTGAGCAGCAGAGAATAGTCAAAATAAGTGATGGAGTTTTGAGTAATAACAGCGAGCCTTCAGTGCGCTACAGTTGCCTTTGACACTCAGCAAGGTGCTGGAAATCTCCTTCCTCCCTTTTCTGGCCCTGCCACTCATTCACTTCATGGAACTGTTGAATTTTCATTTGGTTATCAGGTTTGAGGGCTGCTCATCAGCCCTTTTTGTTATTTTTACTTTTCAAAAACATTCCACTTCAGTTCTCATCATCTTTGTTCCTCAGTTGAACTGAGAGCAAGTGTGTTTTTAATGAAGCTCTGATCTTTTTTTTTTTTAAGTGTTTTTCAGCAGGCCTAGATGATTGGCATTTATTATCACTTCCTATCTGCCTTCCGCCTGGAATATAAAGAACTGTGAAATTATTTTCTCTCTTCTTCAGCAGGCCTGATGTGGTCTCACTTCTTTCTTTCCCTCTTTGCCATATCCCCTACCTTTTGTCCCTAAACCTTCTAGTTTCCCCTGGTATAATCTTATAAAGGCCATTCAAACAGAACTGGGTAGACTGAGTCAGATAAGCAGGAAACTGGGGAGGGGGAGGCAGAGAGAGGGGTAGTAGAATTTAGTACATCAGCTTGTGCAGGTGGCCATGTGGCATGAAGCTATTGGGCTTCTGTTGCCCTTTGTTAGTTACACATCCTTTGTTCACAGTCCAGGCCTCCTTAGCACAGCTAAGCAGGGCTCCACGGACACCTTCTGGGGCTGAGGTCTGCATGAGAGTACCCTTGTCAAAGCTACCTGACCAACCGGAGTCTGGAGGTGGTGCCTCCATCTCTGGGTGGTAGCTATGCAGGCAGAGTCCTCCCCTGCTCGTCAACTCACACCTGTTGTGAAGCAGGTCATTGCCCACATTGTGCCTTCGCTGTGCCCCTCTCATGGCTGTGTTCCATTGAATCCAGCAGTGAGTGGGCTTGACTTCCACCTTTCCGCTGGTACCTACTTTGCAATGGACACTTCACTACAGGAGCTCAGCAGGGAAGCCTGTAAATTTTTGACATCAACAACCTTCTGATTGTTCATTCTTTTACCTGCATTATTGTCATTATCTACACCTGGGATTTGAAAACATTTGATGGGAAAGAATAAAGTACCGGGCACAGAGCCGGGCACACAGCAGCCTCTCTGTACATGTTCTTCTTTCCTGCTTCCTTTGCACAACCTCTGAGGCCCCAGCCAGATGGCTGGGTGGTGGCGGGTGCCTAGGGAATAGGCATTGAATTGAGCACCACTGAAGAAGAGAGAAGACTTTCTCCATGGCATTTGAACTGCTGAGCTAACACAAGATCAATAACAGCATACCATTTCCTTTTAATTGCTATCTGCAATTCCCAGACTTCAAACTGCTCCTGTAGACTGCAGGATTTCATTCTGTTTGCTCATAAAAGACTCTGGAATCAGGTTAGTGAAAAAAGGCCTAAACTTTTCTGACCATTTGTCTGACGTACTGAATTTTCTCTGATCTTCAATGTGGATTTGGTGTCTTCCAGTGCTTACAGGTAGAGGCCAAAGGAAAAGCACTGGTGGTTCATGACCTGCTCCAGTGGCGTGAGGAGAGATGCTGAGTAAAGAGGTGAAGGGGACACAGACAAGGGAAGCACAGAGGCAAGCAGAGATCCACCTGCTGACATGGAGGAAGGGATGGAGTGGCAGGGAGGGGAGGAGGAGGATACTTCATAAATGTCCAGAGAGAAGCCAGGATGCCTGCTGGACTTGAATGGCATGGGTAATTGCCAGCTTCTTGCCTGCCTCTGGGTCTTTGCCCTTGATGTTCCATGTGTGGGAAATGCTTTGGCCTTTCCTGGTCAGAAGTCTCCTCCATGCTTTCATTCACCTCTGATACCGTTTCACCCCCTCTCTTCCATTACCCTCTCTGTCCACTCCATCTTGTTTTTTTTCATAGTACTCACTGCCACTTGGCATTATATTGTAGTTATTTGTTTATAGTCCAGCATGTCTTCCCCATTAAATTTGAGCTCCATGAGGGCAGGGACCTTGTTTATTTCGCTCCCTGCTCTGTTATCAGTGTCATGAGAAGATGCCTGGCACCCTTTAGATGCTCCATAGATATGTGTTGAGCAAATGAATGAATGAGTAAGTTATGAGTGGGCTCTGAGCAGCAAGGGAAGGGGTGATTGGCTGGCCGGTAGTCTAAATGGGGAGAAACACAGCCAATTAATTGTTCCTTAGTATTTTCTTCCTCTCTTTTCTTCTCTTCTTCTACTCAGCTTCAGTTGGTTATGCTATTTCTGTGTTATTAAATAAATCAACTTTTAGTGATCCCTTTTGATTGCCAGCTATAGAAGATAACAAAGACAGTCGCTTTTTGCTCCTTCCTCTTTTGACTGTCATAGTAGAGCTATACTGCCAGAATTTATAACACACCCCGTTTTCTTTTTCTTTTTTAACCCAGAATCGAACGTAGGAGCACTAGGAGTCAGAAAATCCCAACATTTATTTATTTATTTATTTATTTATTTTTGAGACAGGGTCTTACTAAGTTTCTTAGGGCCTCATTAAATTGCTGGCTTTGAAATTGCAATCCTCCTGCCTCAGTCTCACAAACTACTGGGATTACAGGTTTGTGCTACCATGCCTGGTCAGCCTATATTTACTCATGAATCCCGACTTGTTTGAGTCTCAGTGCTATATTTCAGTAGATTCCGACTTCCTCCCTAGGACTCGGCTATTGTTTTCCATTCATCTCTTGGGTGGATTAGAACATATTCCTCTAATAGCTTTTTAAGATGCAACAGAATGCCTTATGTTCTTGCATGTTCAAAAATGCTGACTTGTTATTGCTATAATGATTAATACTTTTGTTGGGTATAAAATTCTTGAGTCCACTTTGTTTCCTGAGGACTAGATGCAAAGGTATTACTCCACTTTTTTCTAATACTAAATGAACAATGTTAAAGTCTGAGG
>PVKS010038442.1:0-17911 GCA_004027875.1 Aplodontia rufa
TAATATATTATCTTTTTCTTTGTTATTTTAAAGAAAGAGAGGGAAGGAGAGAAATAGAAAATCAATTTTATTTATTTTTGCATCTGTCCTTTGTTTCTCTGGCACTTAGTTGTGTATGTGGTGCTGGGGTTCGAACCTGAGTCCTTGTGCATTCCAGACAAGCGCTTTAGTACTGAGCCACCACTCCAGTCCTTAGTATATATTCTTTTACATACAATGTTAGAAACTAATGTCCACCAGATAGAAATAGAGTATTATTAACTGTATCTCATAGACAGTGACAGTTTTTCAAGGAAAGAGCATATAATAAAATACATTTAACACTAAAGCCATTTTGAATATAATTTGGTCTTTGATGGTACAGAAAAATGCTGAGATCATGCATTGATCAAAGGTCATGATTGTGAATGTCTTATCCTAATGAGGCATGGAAGTATTGAGTAACAATCTGGAGGATGGAAAAAACAGGAAAAAAGAGGTCTTCATTTTACAGTATGCATGTGCACACACATGGATAGTAAGAAACAGTATTTGAAAGTGTCAGGTTTTACAGCAATGACAATACTTACTTATGTTCTCCATGGGCACTGTAGAGGAAGAAATCTCACTCTAGAATATTCAACTCATGAATTCAGCAGTGGCAAGAAGAATGGGAACTGTGTTTTGACTCATTTTATTTCAACCTTGCCAGTGCTTTATTTCAGTCACCTTATTCACTTGCAAGTAGCATAGAATTTTGTCTCAAAGGATATCACATAGAGCATTGAAATTATATATAATGACCTCAGTGTTCCAGACTTTGGAAGATGGGGAATACATCTAACATATCCAGGTCCCCTGTCTCATTCTTAGCTGCATTAGCTTCTCTCTTATCTACTTTCTTTATTATACTTCCTGGTCAGTTTGGATAAAAATAGTTTGAGTCTGCTGGAAATAATTGTCTCCAAATAACCACAGTAATTCCTCCACATCTACAGGTTCCACATCAACAAATTCAACCACTCATGGATCCACGCATTGAGGAACAAAAATGCATCTGCACTGAATATGTGTGAACTTTTTTCCTTGTCATTTTCCCCAACCAATAAAGATAACAAGTATTTGCATATCATTTACATTGTATTAAGGATTATAATTAATCTAGAGATGATTTTTGGAGGATGTGCATAAGTTCTTTGCAAATACTATACTATTTTATACAAAAGTCTTGAGCATCTACAGAATTTGGTATCCTCAAGGGGTTCCTAGAACCAATCCCTGCAGATAATAAGGGACAAATATACTGGATCATAAGTTATTAGATTTTGAGTCTGTCTTCCATACTGAAATCTACTGTATGTTTATTGATTTTAGAGCAGTGCATCTGTACCACTGGTCCTTTGACTCCCATGGAAACTGGTGATTTTGAAATCATTCAGTTCCATAAATACCCAGACATGAACAGCAGTCTTCTGTGCCTGGTACTGTCCAGGGTTACTTTCCCTTGCACATTTGAATCTTATTCTCCTTGGATTCCTTCTGTAGCATATTCCACCTTTGGCCTCATACACTATCTCAGGACTTAAGATCCTCTTGCCATGGACATCCCATTGTGTAGCTCTAAACCCATGCCATCCAAATTTCTATTATGTCTGTCCCACAGCTTGGCATAGCTGCAGGTTGGGGATTTCCTTATCAACTACGGACTCAGAATTGCCTCACTCTTCCTCTTCATCAAGGGGGAAGATCAAATACAGAGCTGGGCTCCCTATGAAAAGTCAGTTGTGGTAAGCACGTGAAAGAAAAAAAACAGAGTAAGGTCACATGGATGAGCCTAACATAGCCTGGACTTTGGGAATCCATGCCTGCCGAGAATCCTCAGGGGACCATGAGCACACCCACACTACTGGGTTCCGTGAAAGGCAAACTCTGTCCTACTTATTCTATGACTCATTCTGCGCCTGTTCCCTCTTGGAATTAATCCAAGGAAAAGAGTCCTCTCAGCAAAACAAAGTTTGCCTGCTTCCTTGTGTGTGGCCTGCTTATTTCATTTTTTTTTTTTGAGCTTTGCTTTAGAAGCACAGAGCAGCCTGAGGGCCCTTTTTTCCATTTTGTTTTGTGTCTCTTCTTAAAATTGTATCATGCCTGGAACTACTCTTTTTCCCTTAGTGGTTTTATAACTCACAAGGTGAACCACGATACCCTGAAAGATCAACAGGAATACCCTCAGGGTAAGTAAAGAAAGTATCATATATAATAAACATGCTTCCCAGCACTGGAACAGAAGCCTCAGGAAGAAGGACAAGCATTTTATCTTGGTTGTGAGCAAATGGGAGCAAGAGGGACAGAAGTATTAACACTTCAGGGTAACCTCAGGGCAAAGTTTACACCCAATAGATATTTGAGGGGAGGGAGATATCTGTGAAAAATGTACTGGGTTTGGGAATGAGATGACAGGCAATGTATGTCTTTATTCCTCTAACCTTATACTAATTCCATACCAAATTCTAAATATTTGGATTTTACAGGTCTTTGCAGGCTGAGGCAAAAGGCTTAATGTGCTAAACTTCATTGGAAAGAACAAATCCAAGAAATAGGAGTGAGGGCAAAGGATTACCAAAGTAGAGAAGGCAAGAGAAAAATATTACAGGATATGATTTTAAGCTAACCATTGCTTTAACAACAAGTATAGGCATTTGACTGGTTTTATGGGATACCTTCAGAAAGGATGTATGAGAAATTGCATCTCAGAACAGTCCATCACTACTGAAGAACGAATTTATCCTCTGGCTCCCATCTGTCCACTATCTTTCATTAGTCAAGTTTGCTTTATAGTTCATTAATTCCCTGTAGTGGATGGTGTAGTGTTTGGAACCTAGGCACTCATTCCTCCAGTTGCCAGGAATGTTGGATGCTGATGGTCCAAATGACCCTCCTCAGGGAATTGCTCTAAGCCAGGGATCACCAAACATTTTTTTTGGGTAAAGGAACAGATATTCACTATTTTATATTTTGCAGGCAACTCAGTTTATGTCAGTTACTCGTCTACTATTATAGCATGAAAGCAACTAGACGCAATACATAATTGAATAACTGTACTCATGTTCCAATAAAATTGTATTTACAAAACAAGGCAATAGGTACGATATGACACACAAACCATGCTCTGGCATCTACTGTCCTGGGCTGAAGGCAGCTGTTGTGCCTAAGGAGAGGATTCTGGCCAGGGATAGCCTCTCTCTGTAGACCAATTGATGGTGGATGAGTGAACAAAGATCCACCCTACTGCATTAATTCAGAACATCTCCGAGGGACTATCCCAGTCTGAGCTTCCTCTGGGACTTCCTCTGGTCGAGGTCTTTGTTGTGAGTTTATTGAAGCTCAAACTTTTCCCTATGCCTAATCTGTCAATCAGACTTCCCTTTCTCCTTTATCAGCAATGCTTTGGTGGAGCTTCCCAATAATCTTCTTGAATTCAAATCTCTTTTTTAGAATCTGCTTCCTCCAGGACTGAACCTAAGATACCACCAACACAGGGGTTGCTCTTATCAGCTGCTATGCCAGAGTTCTGTGGATCCATTCCATTCAGGGTACAAATGGGGTGGTCTTTCCTTACTAGCTAGTTTCCAACAGTGGACAGACAGCAGCAGTGACTTAACCTAGGTTCATGATAACAGAGACAAGGCAAGCCATTTAAAACAAGAAAAGGGGAAAGTTTTGGCAGGGCATGTAACCCAAGTCTGGTATATAGAATTTCAAAGGGGGGAAATGTACAGATCTTATTCCTCCACTTTCCCTATCACTCTCTTTTCTTTCCTTTTTAAAAAACTTTAGCATTTCCCTTTTTCTCTCACCTTCCCTTCCTCCTCTTGCTTTGCCTTCCTTTCCCTCCATTCTTTTCTTTTCCTCTAATCTCCTACCAGTCTTATAGTTTAAATATTAAGAGTCCTGAGGGAAATGGGGATAAATTTGAAGGAAATCAAAATTAACTACAGCCTTCAAGGATAAGTGAAAGTGGTACTTCTGGTTCTATTATTTATTACCTGTCTGATTTTATGGGGGTCAGTAACCTCCACAATAATGGAGACAGTAATAGTTGCTGTCCCTGTCTACATTACTGAGTACTGTACCAAATTATAAATTGAATAGTAGCACATTACACATGGGCATTTCATATATACAACTGAGCAAGTGATAAGCCTATTAAAAATAAAAGCTTTCCATGAGCCATTTCTTCAACAAGATGTCACTCACCAAAAACACACCCTTCTTGACCTCATTATTCTATTTCTAATGTGTGTTTGTGTGCCTCTAAAATAGTCAAAAGTGAAGTATCAGCAAGTGTCAGGATTCTCACTGAGTTTAGTTTAATCCCCTGAGGCTTCTAGCCTTAGACTGCTAAACACAGTGCAGCCATACAGTGATTATTGCACAATGCCTCTTAGGTTTCCCTTGGGTGCAGAGCACTAGGAAAATCCCACACTGAACCTTTTGGAAGACGGGGGCCTTTCTAGAAGTGGAAGCGTATAACAACTTCTGATTCTGCTCAGTACTGTGTATTTTTAGCACAGCAGTGGAGATTCTTGAAGATTGCTTTCAGAAATTAAATTTAAATACCCACTTTATTAAAGTTTACACTGGCCGTAAATGTCAAAGGCAACTTCAAGAGCTTACTTAACAAAGGAGAAGAGGACCAAGTTTGGAGAGTGAGATGAAGGACAGGGACATTGTCTTGTATGAAACCAAGTACTTTTTATCACAGAGTTCTGAGAGGGTATTTCTAAAACATGTTTTGGTTTTGGTGCTCTGTCCTAGTACAAGAGGCCTGAAAATTGAAGGAAATTACTGTTGCTTTAGTTTAGATTCACCCAGAAGAAGGCTCCAAGACAAGGGTCCAAATGCACGTAGTTTATTTGGAAGGTGATCCCAAGAAACAACAGAAGAGTAGTGGAGGAAGAGAGATGGAGCAAGGTAGGAAGCCAACCAAAATATACCACTGTGGGCAACTGGAAAGCAATCCCTCCGGGGAGCTCTGGGGAGCAGTATAGAACATACATCAGTTATTCTAAGCAAGGGCAAAAAGAGCAGGATATTTATACACTAATTCTCTTCAGTCATTGGTAGAGGGTTGAACCCAGTGTTTATTCTACTTTATTTCCAATCTTTGGTGGGCATGGGCAGATCAGTCTTCTGTCAGGAGAGAAGTTTTCAAACATAGAGACACACGTGCTAGCACTTGATGATCAAACCAGGGTACACGAAAATTAGTTATGCCCAGGGGAATATGAAGGCACTCTCAATAGTGTCTTCTACAACTGAAATAATTTGGCAAAAGTACTATTTTTCATTTTTATTAGCAAAGTTTTAGAGATAATATTTGGTTGTGGAGCATCTGTGGTGAGCAGATGCTAAGACTGCCCTGAATGATTCCTACCTTCTGATATTCACATATCTTTGTGATTCCATTCACTTGAGTGTGGGAGAGAAATGACTTTCTTGCAATCAATAAAGTATGGCAAAGGTGATGGAATGTCACTTCCAGGATTAGCCTGCACACAATCATGACTTCTGTTAGCCTAACAGATTGACTTCTTTCTGGGTTTTGATGAAGTTAAAGACACCATGTTGGTGAGGCTCATAAGGCAAGGAACTAAGGGTAGTCTCTAGCCGACATTGCCCAAGGAACTAAATCCTGCCACAAACACACGCACTTGGAAACAGAATTTTGTTGTTGTTGTTTTGCTTTCAAGAATCTGATGAAGCTGGACATGGTGTCACATACCTGTAATCCAGCAGCTTGGGAGGCTGAAGCAAGAGGATCACAAGTTCAAAGTTAGCAGCTTAGCAAGGCCCTGAGCAACTTACCATGACCCTGTCTCAAGATTTAAAAAAAAATGGTATGTGGGTGTGATTTTGTGCTTAAGTGCCTCTGAGTTCAATCTCTGGTATAAAGAAATAAACAAATAAATAAATAAATCTATCTATCAGGTGAAACTCCATCCTTGACTCTTGCTTCATGAGATACCCTGACACATGGGACCCAGCTAAGTCATGCTGGATTCTTTATCCAAAGAAACAGAGATATTGTGTTATTTTAAGCAGCTTTTAGCTGTAATATTGTTACACAGCAGTTAATAACTGCTATAGCATTCTAGCAAATGGTATGCCTAAAATAGTTGGTTTAGGGACAAAAGGAGGCTCTGGTGAGCATTAGGAAGTGTGAGTATAAGGTAAAAAGAGCCTGGAGATTGGAACAGACTAGAAATGAGGTAAATACATAAGATTCCTTTGGGGAGCAGGAAGGCTCCTAAAATGCCACTGCCAAGTGCAAAGACATTTTTTGAAGGCTTCAGTTGGAAAAGTTCAATGAGAAGAATATTCAATGAGAATGTGTGATACATGTGTTAGAGACCACTAGACAATAAAGAAAAAACTTGTTCACACAAAAGTTTGTACAGACTAGGGCCTCTACACATGGTTTTGAAATACCCATGTTGTTTGCTATATGTAGTCTTAGGGTTATAATAATGATACAGGTGGGCTGAGCTTTAGAGAAAGCATTTAATTAAAATCCATACCATTTGTGGGAGACACTGAGAAAGGGGAAGCATAGCAGTAAAGATAAACTCTATGCTTCTTTTACGTGTCCTAGGAAATTCATGACAGAAAAGACAGGAGACTCCAAGTGGACACCTGGGACTCAATATCACAGTCCTAAAAGGAGATGGTATGATAATTTTGATATTTTCTTCATACACATGTTGGTCAGATCTCTGTTACTGTAACAAATACTTGAGATAAGTAATTTATAAGGAAAAAAAGTTTCAGTCCATGATCACTTGGCCCCATTGCCTTTGGGCCCCTGGCAAGACAGGATCTGCTGGAGGAGAGTACTTAGAGGAGAAAGCTGTTCACCTCATGATAGGCAGGAAGCAAAGTGAGGAAGAGGAAGAGACCACAGTTACATAATCTCCTTCGAAGACATAACCACAATGAATGACCTAGAACGTCCTACTAGTCCCCACCCTGCTAAAGTTTCCACCTGCTTCCAATAATGCCCTGGGCTGAGGACTAAGCAACACACAGGTCTTTGGGGACAAACCAGATTCAAATTACAGCAACACAGTAGTAAGATAGTGCACACACTAAAGGGTCAATCTCTGGAGTGTAGAAAGATGTGATATGATTGTCTGGACCACTAGGGAATCTTGTTTTGCTATGGCTGCTTTTATTTTTCTTTAGCCACAGAATCCAGCACCAATAGACATTTGTGTGTTCAGAAAGAGAGGGAGAAAAAGGGAATTTTCCCATCTGTAATCTATTTCCACATATGAACAAAAGCATCCTTTTTTTCTTACTGTGCTATTTAGTGGTGGTTGAATATCCTACTCACATATCTGAAATTTAAACTCCAGAATAATGTTACTTTGTAGCTAAATGAGGGAATTAAGGATCACTACATGTGGTATTCATGGTAGATGCAGGGTTAGGGAGTGGATGGAGGGGGAGAGTTTTAAACTCCAGAATCCAGTATTCCATTCCTATCTGTAAGACTGAAGCTGGAAAAGCCTATTTATGAAATACCTTTAAAATCATAGCATTCCTTCTGTATTTGAAAGTGCTATAATGGGCCTTCTGGAATAATCAAAGACATAGCTAAAAAAAAAAAAAGACCTTGGCAAACATTTTAAATACAGATCCAGCACCATGGAAACACTTTGGGATAGAACAATTGGTGAGGAAATCATCCCCAGAACAATTGATTTTTCAGTGCATTCTTCCTAATAGTTACACCCATCAACTTAAGGGGGAAAATACACACTACCATATAAACCTCTGAATGTGCTTCACAATAGCTACAATTTCAGAGAAATGAAACCTTATTTAAAAGATAGATTCTTAAAGCCATTGCAATTTTTGAGTAACGCTAATAGGCAGGGGAGGATCTGGTTGCTTTGGTAATAGTGCTTTAGCTTTATGTTTTCATAAAAATGCTGCTCAACAGCCCACATCCTATTTTTTATTCTGTACAATTCTTGCTGCCCAAGGTGGGGTGCAGGAAGAGAAGGGGGAACTTGAAAGACTAAACACAGAGATGAAATCACAGAGTGCCCCAACAAACAGGACTCCCTTCTGACAATCTAACTACCTAAAATTCTTCTTATCCAACATCATTTTCCGAACTTAATCAATGTACATTTATCTTTTAAAGGGGAGAAAGGAATTTAATTATCATCTTTACCATTTTTATTATATTAATAATTTAAATATGTTGGGCCCTGATGCTAGCCATGATAGCTATGAATATGGATTGTTTTTATACAAGTATAATTCAAAATTAGGTTTACAAATGAAAAATGAGCAAACCCACAAAGTAACAAGCTAGAAATTAATAACATTAATATGACAAATAAGCTGGATGTGACAAAAGCAAACCAGTACTAACAATGTAAATATGCATTCATTCAGGTGTTCATTTATTCATTCAACACATATTTCATTTTTGAGCACCTATTACTTATAGTGGTACTTTTGTAGGAGCTTCACATAGGTCAGCAAGCTAAATAAAGTTCCCGTTTCTCATGGAGCTCACATCCTAATAGAAGTAGAAAGATTTAAAAAATAAATCTGCAAAATATATAGTGTATGAGATGATGATGAGTGATAAAAAGAAAAATCTAGGGAGAGGAAAAAGAATTTGGGGAAAAGGGAGTTGCAGTTTGTAATACAGGAAAGACATCATGCAGAAGGTAACACATTTTCAAAAAGTTGAGGGTGAAAGTGTGAGCATTTGGGTATTACTGAATGGAAGAGGAGTGATGTTACAGACAGACAGAATAATGGGTGCAAAGGGTTTTGAGACAGGAGTTCATCTTCCTCCTGAGCGATTCTGCTGTAAGACCGGTTCTTTTGAGTTCAACAAACTTTTACAACCATACTAAAGATCAGTAGAGTAGAGTGAAGAGAATAGTGGGCCGAGGAATATTGGGGACAGAATTGGAATAAGTTATACTCCATGCTTTTATAATTACGTGATTGTATATTCTATTATCATGTGTATCTAAAAAGAACCAATAAATATGCAAAATTTTACAACCATATCCAATATACCAACTCAATTCTCCCATCCCATTTCTCTTAAACTATAGATGGCCCCTGACTTACAACACTTTGACTTTTGATTTTCTGACTTTACAATAGTACAAAAGTGAAAAGCATTCAATAAAAACCATAGTTCAAATTTTAAATTTGGATCGTTTCCCCAGCTAATGATATGTGATCTGATCCTTTCTTCTAATGCCAAGCAGTGATAGTGAGCTACAGTTCCCAGTGAGTCATGCAGTCACAAGAGGAAACAACCGACACTAGAATGTACTGTGTTGGGAAGCTATTGGGGGTGGTCAGTATTGTAGGCATATTAAATGCATTTTCTACTTATGATATTTTCAGTTTATGATGAGTTTATCAAGAAGTAACCCCATTGTAAGTTGAGGAATATCTATTGTGAAACCTCTCACCTTACTATGTTCACTGTTAGGTCATTTGTCTTTTACTGGAGGCTAATGATATATTTTATATATTA
This sequence comes from Aplodontia rufa, assembly GCA_004027875.1. NCBI lineage: Eukaryota > Metazoa > Chordata > Mammalia > Rodentia > Aplodontiidae > Aplodontia > Aplodontia rufa. The sequence goes on from PVKS010038442.1 coordinate 9,563, forward strand.
CATCCACTTCATTTTTTTCATTCACTTCATTTTTGAGAATTAGGCAATGACAGGAAAGTGATGATATTTAACGGTAACATGATGGTAAGCATAAATACATGCATGGAGTCACTGAAATAAATGAGAATTCAGCATTAATTAGTTAATGAAATTATATGGATTATGCTTAATGAATATATTTATATTACTAACAAAATACAATTACTGAATTAGTAAATTTTCATGGAACCCTTGCAGATGTCTAACAATATGTCCATGGAATGCCTGTGGCCTGAGGAATACCACTTCAATTAACAAGGAGGGACCCCTTTGAATCTGGTCTTCTTACTGGGTGGTTCAAGATCATCTATTACACTAATGGGTATGGAAATACAATATTTCTTCACTTTGGTCCCTGTGATATGGTGATATAACTCAACACATGATCTGGAGAATTTATAGGATGCTTGGCTTGAAAATAAATTTTTTAAAAAATTCTTAGTTCTCTTGTCTACCCACCTGTGAGAAATTTTCTGCCATTTAGATCACTTGGAGCCCAGATCCTCTGCCCACAACAATCTGGGCAGGAAAGAGCTTTGTTGATTTTGCAGTATAGTGAGGATATTGGAGAGTAGTTTAGGCAAAATAGCATCTGTACCATTTCTGTTGCACCTCAGATCTGCAGCTCAGACAGAATGGAGAGCCTCAAAACAAATCTTGTGATGCTGCCCCATTAGTTAAGTGCCAAAACTGGGCCTTAGGGTTGAGTGTGGAATAGCATATTGAGCAATGATAACTCTTTTTGCCTAAGTCTAAGGAGGTACAGGGGATGACAATTTAAAAAGAAAAAAAAAAAACGTTTTCCAGAAAACTTGACATAAGAGAGGTAAATAGGACATTACCATTAGAAATGAATGTAGCTGGAAATATCTGTTATGATAACCAGTGACAGCTGTGATATTTAAGATGCATTTGGGAAAACTCCAAGATATTTTGAGAAGGAATTGAAAAGAATGTAGAAGAAAAATTCTTATCATGAAATGGTGTCAAAAAATGGATATGTATTTTTGACCAAAGTTTCTTAGTTAACATGGCATGAAAAAGAAGATTATTTTGGTAGGCTATCCTGGCTAATCTTAGCTGGATGGAGTTTGTATAGGGTATTTTTCTCATCAGGAGTAATTTTAGACCATAAATAAAGTATTAGCTTCCATGGTATTCTGTAATATAATCTTGACCTAATAACAGGATTACTGTTTCTTGGAATAACAATGTATACTTCATATGCAAAAAGTATTCTCTCTTATACTATCTACTTAAACCTTTACCACCATCACCACCTTTTTCTCTGCATACACACACACACACACACAAATTTAAAGTCAGAACTGTTTGGGATCCTGTAGGGGTAACAAACTGTTGATCAGCACCAAGTGATAAGAAATAGAAATCTCAAATCTAAAACCTCACACCCATATTTCCATGGACTATAAGAAGACATGTGGCATCAGCTTATGACATTGTGAGGGTATTTTTGCACTGGGGGGAGGAGCAGAGACTCTGGTTTGAAATCCCTGCTTTGCTACTTACCAGCTGTGTGAGTTACTTAAACTTCTGCATGCCTCAATTTGCTCATCAGTAAAATAGGCTTAGTTGTTTAACATAACTTATAAGAATTAAGTAAATTACTGTTTGTGAAGCATTCAGTTCAGCACCCAGCAAATAGTAGACATTATATAACTAAAAAAATGGAAAACAATAAATGAGGCTTATCTTAGCAAAACTAGTAATTATTATAATTGTTAAGACATGACAAGTGAGGTTTTCAAAAGTGTTTTGCTCCTGAAATAATAGCAAGGTCTTCTGTTTTTAATTTGTGGGAGATTTTGGTTATGCAGATGACATTGTTTTTGAGTAGAGAACAATCAATGCCTCAGAACTATCTCGCATTATTTTTTCCCCTCAGATGAAATAAGAGTTGTAAGAAAAAGTAATATATATTCATGAAAATGCAATGATAGTCTGGAAATGAACAATTGATTGACATTCCTGAAATGCCTTTTTCAGCATATCATGAAGTAACGCAGAATTCGTACTGTTTGTAGAAGAAAAACTCAGTAGACATTAAGAACAAGACCCAAATATCCTTAATTATTACAGGAGTGCTTGATTTATATATTATAAATACTACAGTAGACTCTTTATTTTGCTGCTAAGATGCTGCTTTCATAATCGAAACACTTAATCTCTCCGGTTTGGGAAGAGTTGGCACCTCACAGACTGCAATTGTTAGCCCTTTCTGGAAGTTACCTTTAGCTAAAGAGATCTGCCTCACCCAAAGTCATATTCCTTCCCTGTGGGAGAAACCTCTGTCCAATGATGGATCAGTCTGGGTGTATAAAGATTTTACCCATTAGCTCCAATTTGGGAAAATTCTTTAGGACCATCCCAGTTATTAATATCCTGATAAGACTGGCTGAGTCCTTTGTGGTAATTTTTTCTCAATTCAGTGGTTTCCCTGCTTGATCTTGCTTCCTTCATTCTTCCACACTTATCAATACCAAAAGGACTTCACAATAACCTTGTGAGCAAATATGTCTCAGAGTCTAGTTTTCAGGAACTTGACCTGCAGCATGTACATACTGAGTAGGGTATATACCAGCTGCAGTGATTTGAAACCATGGATATTCTAATATTTCATTTCCCTTTATCACAGAGATAGCTTCATGTGTTTGTTGCAATTTATTTAAGGGTTTATTTAACTTCTTCAATAAGGTCATCTATTGGTCCCTGGATTAAATCTCATCAAAGCACCTGGTCACAGTCAGAATCCAAGAATGCAAACAATGAAGCAATGTCCAAGTCCAGGATCAATGTAACCAAAAGTTCTATACCTAAACTAATCTTTGATTAATGGGTATAACTGGTCCTAATTATAACTGTTAAGCAACAGGAAAGCTGATCTTGGGTAAGATCAAATCATATAATACCTTCCCCTCAGGAAGAACATAAAGGAATTTATCAGATTCCAGAAAGAGGATATGAGTACTGTTTAGGTGTTTTGTTTTTCAAAGTGCCCTTATGATCACCACAAACTCATTCTTATCATTGAGCATAATAGAATAATTAGTATAGCCAAGGAAGCTTGGATGATAGCACAATTTGTTCAAGGTCACCTCACATGGTTGAATGCTAAAGGTTTTAGTTTTCATCTTAGGCTTAGAGAAAGACGTATGCTTCTAGATTTCATGTGAATCCAACTTAAAGAGTTTTACACTTGTGCTCTCCCAGAGTCTTACACAGTGCCTTGAGAACATGGCTTTAAAATTCCTGAACACACACAATTCCAACAATAGTAATGGCTTGAAACACCAATACCCAGTACAGTAGATGAACCACATCCCGACTATTTTTGCTGTGGTCTTTTGTAACCATGGTAACAAACAGTATAGGTATATTGGACCTAATATCACTGTACATATAAAAGAATAAGGATGTTAAAAGAATTAATTTGGCAAATTTAATATAAATTATAGCAGCACACTACATTCATAGAAAGGCTATCATCATTATTTTGACAATTACTTGATAAGTCCAAAAACATTGGCAAAAGAAATTTTCGGAAAAAAAAGACAGGATGTCTTATTATGAGTCATGGATTCCAAACAATCAAAGCACTTTCCATCTTGAATCCACAGACAATAATGTACATTAGTGAAAATGCCACATATTATAGAGGCATTTTGGGACCAAAATCAGGCCAGTTCACGTTAACAGCTCTCCTTGCTCCCGGAATCAATTTAATAGCTTTAGATTGAATGTTCATTCAAAAGTGTCCCAAATTTAAGCAGAACCTACGTTAAAATCCTTGATGATTTCAGGATACCTTCATGCCTTGAAATGGTTGATATGTGTCCAGAATAATTAGCAGACTTCCCTGTGTTTAGCCAGTCCAGATGATAAAAAGTCTATCTGTGCCTTACATACAATACTTATTCCACAAAATAAGCTTTGTCTCATTTATGACTACTGCCCTAAATAGATTTTATATTCTATTGAATATTATTTCAATTATTGGTCAAACATGACTCTTTTGGTAAATAATTTTCCTGAGCATCAACAATTAAGAAGTTTCATTTAATTGAGAAGCACTACTGGATTACTTTGCTGTAGAGTTAATGTGTAAGACATGCCTTCATATATTATGTAAGGACACTCTCTTAAATTACAGCACTAAAAGAGATGACACAGCACTGTGAGGCAAATAGCAATTCCCTTACCAGCTTGATTCTGTTTGTGACATTTAAGTCTCTAAACCATGACTGATTGTGTTGGGGAGGAGGGTGTGGCAGATTGCATTACTTAAGAATGACCTACCCCACATGCTGTTCTGCAATGTCACCTTGCACACAAACCCAGCAAAAGGTGGAGTCCGTTTTCATACCCCTTAAAATGAGTAGGGTCTGTGAACGCTTTGATCCTTTAGACTATGCCAGAATTGACACTGTACCAATTCTGGGTAAAGCCTTTAATTAACCTGACAAATTTTTCTTCCCTCATCTTGGAAACCAGCCACCAAATTAGAAGGATAACCACACTGACCATCATTCTATAAGAATACCAAGCTCCATAGAAGTTTTAAAAAGCCATAAGAAAGCGGGGGGGGGGGGCTGGAACAGTGACTCACCAGTTACAGCCCTTGCCCAGCATGCACAAGTACATGGGTTCAAACCCCAGCACCCATGTACACAACTAAGTGTCATAGCAATGAAAGCCATGTGAAAAACTCAATAAAAATTGATTCTCTCTCTCTCTCTCTCTCTCTTTCTCTCTCTCTCCCTCACTGTCCTTCTCTCTTTAAAAAAAAAAAGAAAGGGTAGGGGGGAGAGCAATGGTCAAGGACACACAGGCATGTATGTGAAGTCACCTTGAAATGAGATCCTCCATCCCTAGTCACCCCAACAACGCAAATTGGATTCAGGAAAGGCCCAACTGAGGCCATGAGTTCCTGACTCATTAAATCATGAACAAAATAAAAGGATGCTTTCAATCAAATATGTTGGCATTAGTATGATTTGGATCTCAAGTGCCCCGCCAAAGAGTTATATGTTAGTGGTTTGGTCACCGTCTTGTGGAACTATTGGGAAGTGGTGGAACCTGTAAGAGGTGGAGCCTAGTGGAAGGAAGTTAGGTCATTGGGGGTTGCATTTGAGGGTATATTGGGGTCCCTGAAACTTCTTATTTCTCTTTCTCTCTGCTTTGAGATAAACAGTATTCCTCTTTCAGGTGTTCTGACCTCCATGATGTCATGATGTCACAGACCCAAAGTAAGCAGGCCAAGTGACCATGGAATGAAGCCTCTGAAACTATGAGCAGAAAGAAACCATTTCTTCTTTTAAGTTGTTTATCACAGATATTTGTCAGTGTAAGTATAGGAGGTTGGGCATATTATTGAAACTGGAGCCATACTATTTGCCTTCAGACTCTGACTTTGTCACTTAAAACCTCTAAGATGTTGAGAAACCCCCACTTTAGTTTCCTCTTCCATAAAATGGAGATAATTATAATAAATACCTGACAGTGAGGTTAGTATAATAATTTATTGAATTCAAAATTAGGAAGCCTATTATAGATTTTAGTTATTATGACAATGACATGTAGCTGGGCTGCAATAATGGTGACCAGTACAAAGTGCTCTTACAACATAGTAGGAGTAAGACTTTAAGAGATGAGACTAAATCCTAGATCAACCATGTCTGTGTAATTCTGGAGCCTCTGTAGACTTCATTTTTCCTGTTTTCAGTACAAAAATAGTAATGTCTATTATTCAAGTTTTTTAGGGAACACTAGATAAGTTCACCAAGTAAAGTACAGGACTCAGAGCCTGGTAAGTGGCAAGCATCCAATCTTGCTATTTGATTCCAGGTAGGTTGCAACCCTCTTAACACAGAAGAAGCAGGTGACTGGTTTAAAACTATTCAACAATGTTAAACACAGACCACACTCAAATTTCAGGGTGACAGCCTAGTTCAGTTAGTTTCAAGGAATACCTTGAAGGTTATTATCTTAGTCTATTTTCTGTTGCTGCAATTTAGTACCATACCCTGAATAATTTATAACAAAATAAAGGTTTAGGGGATGGAGTGGTGGCTCAGCAGTTGGAGTCCCTTCCTGGAATGCATGAAGACCTGGATCCAAACCCCAGCACCACATGCACAACTAAGTATCAGAGAAACAAAGGTCAGATGAAAAAAATCAATAAAATTGATTCTCTCTTTCTCTCTTACTCTGTCCCTCTCTCTTAAAAAATAAAATTAAAAAATAAAGGTTTATTTGGCTCATGGGAAACTCAAAATTGGGTGGCCATATCTGATTAGGACCTTTATGCTGATGGGGATTCTGTAGACTCAGGATGGTTCAGGGCATCATATGACAAGGCAGAGCATCAAAACTCTCCTCCTTGTTTTATTATTTATTTATTTCAGTTATAATTTTAACTGGTATATACTATAATTATATGTAACAGTGGGATAAATTGTGACATATTGGTACATGCACATAACATGATTTGATTTATTTCATCCCCCAGGACCTCTCCTTTTCTCCTCCTTTTTTTTATAAAGTCATAGCCCCATTTGATTAAGGTATCATGTTTATGGACACATTTAACCTTAATTACCTCCCAAAGGTTCTATCTCCAGCTGCCAGAGTTGGATTAATTTTCTGCCCTCTTAATACCTCACAAAATATGATCAGATTTCAACATGAATGTTGGTGGATACATTAACTCTATAGCCAGTATCTATTTATAAAAGTAACCTGCTGATATCTAGTTTTCTTTTAACATGATACTGTTCTTGTCATAGGAAACAATATTGTTTGGTTGTTGATAACTGGCTGAGGATGAGTAGCATCAGTACTATTACAACTAAAAGCTGTCAATTGAAGCACATCTTATTTTTCATATACTGGGCAACCTAGATATCAAACTAACAAGAACTCGAAGGAGCAGATAAACATGAGTGCTAAGCTGCAAAGTTCCCAGAAAGGCCCAACACAATAGGAGTCTTTGGTTCCATCATCCCACCCTGACTGATACCAGGTGCAGGTGGAAGGATGATGGCATTGGTGGAGGAGGAATGCGGCAAAATATTCCAAGACTGAAGCTGAGGTCAACTCAAGAGAGAATGTAAACACTGACTCTCTTATATAGAGTAAAGAAAACCTAATCAAAATAAATGCAAGAGGGCTTGGTTAGTGATTTCCAGAGACTTTCCCTGGACAAAAGTCTTAGGAAAACTTTGAATGATGTCTGCTCATGAGAAAATAATGGCAAAGTCAGAAAAAATAGTGAAGTGGATCGGAATAAATCACCTTTTAAGTGAGCAGAGTCAGCTACCAGAAAGGCAAAATTCTCAATACCTGTTTTATATTAGCGTGGGAAACTAGCTCATTTTAACCTGTCATTGTGTATAAATCACTCTCAAGCTTGGTGGAGGCAGGAATTCTTTGTCTAATACATCATATTTACCCCAAAATTGTTCTCCATAAAGCTATAAAGGTGTTGTTTTGCTAAAGAATATGTCAAAACTATAAGGATTGATCTCAAAGAGATAGATATATGTGAGCATAAAGAATGAAATATATTCCTAGAAAGATGTTAAAACCTTACCAAATTCATGGTACAATGGAGAAAATAAAGGAAAAATACAATATCAAAGTGTAGCAAGCACTAACTTAAAATAAAATAAACTTTGAATTCCAGATTCTTCAAATAGAATTTGTCTAGTGACCTCTGTCCTTTTGTGTAATAGCATGGGACTTATTGAGTAACTACTGTGTGGTTGGCTTAGTACTGATCTTTCCAAATGTGCCACTTCCTTTAATTTTTACAGTAACACTATCATGAAGGAACTTTTTTGGGGGGGGCGATTTACTGGGGATTGAACTCAGGGATGCTTAACCACTGAGCCACATTCCTAGCTCTTTTATGTTTTATTTGAGACAGTGTCTCAGTACGTTGCTGAGGCTTGCTTTGAACTTGGAATCCTCCTGCCTCAGCCTCCCAAGCTGCTGGGATTACAGGTGTGCACTACTGCACCTAGCATCAAGGAACTAGTTTTAATGCTCAATGTTTAGGTCCACAAATCAAGATAGAGACATTTACTTACTTCGTCAAAGTCACTAAGTTATACAGCAGTTGAGTCAGGATATGAATTTAAAACTTCTTGATTCCCAAGTTAATACTCTCAAGCTGTACACTGTGTTGCTTCCATAAATTCTAGATGTCATACAATTTGAAGTTATTATTAGGTTTGCCGTCTAACCTACTGCTTCCCCATGTATTCTTGCTTCCACAGATGAGAGAAA
>PVKS010038443.1:0-16492 GCA_004027875.1 Aplodontia rufa
TAATATATATATATATATATATATATAAGTTCTGAAAATTAAATTTACCCCCAAGAACCCCTCCCAATGACCCACCTTTATCCCTCCCCCACTTCCCAATATCAACTGGCTCTTGAACATCACTTTCAATCATAAGATCCTTTACACCTTCTTCATATTCATCAATATCAAATATCTTTTTTTTTCTTTTGATTAAAGACGTTCACAGGGCTGGCATGGTGGCTCGGTGGTTAAGGAGCTTGCCTGGCATGTGCAAGGGTTCGGGTTCAAACCGCAGCACCACGTACACAACAAAGTGTTGGAGCAATGAAAGCCACATGGAAAATGGAATAAAATTGATTCTCTCTCTCTCTCTCTCTCTCTCACTGTTTCTCTCTCTTTAAAAAAAAAGTTCAAGTCTTCTAGATCATCAGAAGCATCTTTGTTTTTACTGTCTTCTTCTTTAGCTTCCACATTTTTGTCCTCAGTTGGTTTTGGTTCCGCTTCTTTTGTTCCGGACGCCTGGGTTTCTTCTGTATGGGCAACTCTTTCCTCATCTAACATAAAGGGCTTCTTCCTTTTCTTCTTACTCATCGTAGGTCAAAAATCATCTCGTCCCCAGAAATGACCGTGATTTGAGTGCTCTCAGCACGAACGAGAAGTCAGACGGGTCAGCCCCAGCCTCGTCAGCAGCACTGATTCTAAGGATACCGCTCCCAGCACCACACTGCACACCTGTAGCTTAAAATACTGTAGTTGGCACAATTTATATATTCCTCCTCCAAATTCCAGGCTTTACCAGCCAGCTGCCAACTGCTCATCTTCATTTGAATGTCCAAGTGACATGTTGAATCTAACATGCCCAAATCAGTCTACTGATCCTGCACCCCCTCTAAATTAAACATAACCGTTCATTTTCAATTCTGTATGGCAATTTGATTTTTTTTTTTTGGTTGTACAGGCCAAAAACCTTGGAGTCAAACTTTGCTTTGGTTTTTACAATCACATTTAATCTGTAAATCCTATTGGCTCTACCTTTGAAAAACATACCTAATTCTAAGTGAAGCAAGATTGTTGTTAGCATAGCATAGGAAGGGCAAAGCAAAGAAAGAATAAACAAGATAAAAAGTCGTATTTTCATGGTTATTAATAAAAAGGAAAATACATGTAGACTTTGCTATGGTTTGGATTTGTTACCCCAAAGGTCCATATGTCAGAGTTTTGATCCCAGGGTGGCATTACTAGGTATGTAGTGGAACCGTTGGGATGTGGAGCCATATGAGATGTCTTTAAGTCTTTGGAGGCATGCCTTTAAAGGGGATTGTATGACCTCAGCCCTTTCCTCTTCCTTGTCTACTCTGTTCTCTGGTGCATGACATAAGTAGGGGGTTTTACTTTGTCACATGCATCCACTATGATGTGCTGCCTTGACAGAGGACCAAAGCTCCCCCTATCCTATTCTCATCTTGGAGAGGACCAAAGCTCTCCCCCTATCCTATTCTCATCTTGGACTGGATCCTCCAGAACCATGAGCCAAAATAAGCCTTTTGTCTTTATTTTTTTATTATTTTTTTTTAAAGAGAGAGAGGGACAGTGAGAGAGACAGAGAAAGAGAGAAACAACTTTATTTAGTTTTTCACATGGCCTTAGTTGCTCCAACACTCAGTTGTGTACGTGGTGCTGGGGTTTGAACCCGGGTCCTCGTGCTTGCCAGGCAAGTGTCGAAACCACTGAGTCACCGCTCCAGCCCCTTTTGTCTTTATAAATTAATTATCTCAGGTATTTTTTCGAGAGAGGGATAGTGAGAGGGAGAAAGAAAGAAATTTTTGTTTAGTTTTTTTTTATGTGTCTTTTGTTGCTCTGACACTTTGTTGTGTATATGGTGCTGGGGTTTGAACCCAGGCAAGTGCTTCACCTGCTGAGCCACTGCTCCAACCCCATGTATTTTGTAATAGTCATGGAAAGCTGACTAATGCAAACTTGGAATCAGGAATCTTGAATTCAGCACCAGCTCTACCACATCACAGTTTTGCAACACCGTAGTAGGTTATTATTCATCTCTTTGTTTGTTTTTTACATTCATCAGTTTAGTGGGAACGCTCTGTTTTATATGAAATGCCATCATTGAGATGTATACATTAGTAGTGCATCGTGTCACATATAATTACACATTTTGTTGCTTACAATGAAACCCTAACTAAAACTCTAGAACACAGCTTATATGTTTAAGCATTGGGTGGAGAGTCAGGTGTGATGGATTCTCAGGATAACACTGGTCACTTGACTCAAATCAAGGCTGGCTTCTTTCAAGAGTAATACCCCATAACCCACAAACTTTAGGAGAAGATAGACAATTTTTCTATGTGGCATAGGCTATGGAAGAGCAATGTATTGAGTCCCTAATAGCACAAGTAGAGAGGATTTGGAAACTTTGTACCACTTACCTATTGCTACAAGGCCAGTTCTGTGTTTTGAACACCTGGTCACCTAAGAGTAACTTCCTTACTGGCAAGGCAGCCTTATATTCAAAGTGCAAAGGACTCTTCCCATTTTTCTGTTTTCTTATTATCCATCTCTTCCTCAACTGTAGGCCAGGTGGCAAGACTCTGGACCCAGGACTTGGATACATTCAAATTGTCAAATTCCTTTCCCTCAGGACTCTGAATTCTACTAATTTTTTGCCAAAGGCTACATAGGTTAATATTTACCGAGTGCTGTGTGTGTGGGTGGGGGGCATTTTATTTATTTATTCTGGTATTGGGGATGGAACTCAGGGGCACTCTACCGTTGAGTTACATCCCCAGCACCTGATTTATTTTGAGACAGAGTTTTGCTAATTTGCTGAGAGTCTTACTAAATTGCTGGGGCTGGCCTCAGACTTAACAATCCTCTTGCCTCAGCCTCTGGAGTATTTTTAAGATTGCGGGCCTGAATCACTGTGCCTGGCTTCCTGGGCACTTGAAACTGTTGTACAGGAATTATATCATTTTACCTCATAGCCACTCTATTCAGTAGGTATCTTTCTTTTAGATAAGCAAAGAGAGGCTCAGAAAGTTTAAGGAATTGTCTACGTAGTAATGGTTTAGCCAGGATTCACTCTAGCTCTGTCTGCATAAGTAATGCTTCTCAGCCCTTCTATAAAACTCACAGATGCCTCTGCAATGTTATAAATGAAATCAAACATGTGGTGGAAAATTTACTTCCGCAGAAGGCAGAAGAATGCGCCCCCAGCAAGGAAATGATGGGTTTTTAGTTCTGACAGGACCAAATAATGCTCTTCGCTCTAAATGGAGAAGCTCAGGGGCACAGTCTGCACCATTGGCTGTGATTAGGTGGAGGCAGGTGCAAAGAGGGAGTAGGTGGTGACTGGGAGAGAATGGGAGTGGGAGTCTCTGCACATGTGGTGAGGGTCCTGGTGATTCAGCAAAGTTCACTGGAAGAGGATGGGTGAGTACCCGAAGGGGTCCTTGGAAAGAGGTGGGTGGACACAGGTGAGGGAGTTACTATCTTCAAAGGGGTGGGGGATCTAAAATGGAGGTAATGGGTTACCTCACAATCTTTCAAGTTTGACAGAAAAGACATACATCTTACAGCATCCATGAAGGTCCTGCTGCTTCCCATAGAAGGACTGAAAGATTCCACATCCATAAGTCAGCCAACCAACCTTTTTGTTCGTCAGACATGGTTCAGGTATAATGAATATCTGGAAATTTGTACTTCCTTCTTGGAACACTGAGTGCCCGAAGCAGAAGGAAGAGTTCAACAAGTTGTGATAGCTGGCCTTGATAACCTATTTTCCGTAGTAAAAGATGTGTATGGAAAACATTCATAGTTACATTTTCTACCGTTGTTGTAGAAATGATGTTTTCACTTTGTTATATTAAACTGGAGGATATTTTGAGCCCATTGTTTTGACCCTGACAATTTGTGCTGTACTTAAGTATGCAGGGTGATCAGAATTGTAGGGAGGACGTTGATAAGCCATACAATAGATTACTCCCAGAGCAAACAATCGAACAAATCAAAACAAAAAAACACAATTCTGGGACATTTGTGGGGATTTGCTTACAAATCACTCATGAATTTACTAAGAAAACAAACTACTAGTCTTTAATGCAATTTAAAGGAGTAAAATCAGCAGTGGTTGAAACTGATATGAAGTTTGATCTAGGAAAGCTAGAACTGATAGAATCGAGAGAGGTATAAGGAAAGTTTGATGTGGGCAAAAGCGGAATCAAACTGTGGTTAGCTATGACTATTTACACAAAGACGAATCCCTGAGAATAAAAATGCAGTTAAAAGTTGGAAGACCCATATGCCTTGCACATGCACCCTACCTTTCTCTGGTTGGCAGGGGCATCAACCTTTCTCTTCAGAAAAGGCAAACCAACATCTTGCTCATTGTGGCAAACAAAAACCAGCGTCACTATTTCCCCGCTCCCCCTTTTCATTACTAGCTTCTGGTAAGAAAGTTTGGTATTTTCCTCCAAGCACATCAGATGGTGGAAGGAATTCTCTTCTGCGGTCAGGCCCAGAATCACCAGGGACCAAGCCTGTGTTGGGCAGCCCTTCCCTCCCCGCTTCCTCTACCCGTCACATCCCGCCCCTCCCCGCCACGTCGCGTCCCTGCGCGCCCTCGTTGCCGGGGCAACGCCTAGACTCCACCCCCCGCGCCCCCGGAGGGCGCGTGACGCACGCACCACGTGACGCGCTCCGTCAGCGTCCCCCCGCCTCTCCCCGGCCCCCGCACCGAGCAATGTAAACAGGCGCCTGCGGCGGTGTCTGCTGGAGCTTCAGGCTCGAGGTGACGGCAGCGCCTCCAGCGCAGCGCCCACCAGAGGCGACTCCTGCGGCCACCGCACCCGGGTCTCCAGCGCCGCACGCAGCTACCGCTCTCGTCGCTAAGCAGGCGGGCGGAGCCCCAGGCCCAGGCAGGGGGTGTGGCCGTCTGACGCTGGCCGCGACAGGTGGCGGGTGCTGTGGCCGGGGAGGTCCGTGGCCTTCGGTGCCCCCGCGTCGGGGGCCCGGCGGGGATCCGGCGGTTGGCCCTGGTGCCTCGCGACTCGCGTCTTCCCGCCCCGGGATTGCCGCGGTCGTGTGGCGTCGAGGGCCAGGGGCTGGCCCAGCTCAGTCCTGCCCGCGACGAGCTGTGACTGAGACCCTGGGCGAGTCCGCCCGCTTCTTGGCCCACAGCTTGCACATTTGCGGGGTGGAAGTCTGGACCAGGGCTCCGCGAGGACCTGCCACGTCTGACACGCGATCTCAGGAGACACCTGCCACGGGGAAGCGTCGGTCGGTACTCGGTTTTTTAATTGCTTTTCGTTTGTTGCCTTTGTCTGAAACGGTTGCGATCTTCGCTCGTCCAGCTGAGGTTTTTTAATGGAAAACGTTCGAGGGAGAGTCTTCTGTTGCCGATTTCGCGTTTCATGTTTTTTTTTAACGCAGCGGAACCTCCTTTGAAAAAACCTTATTTGGAAGCCCTCCCCCAGATGAAGATGCAACCTTTTTCTACTTCGTTGTGCCTCCCCCTGCCGTTAAGGGTACCCCGCGGTTGAGAAGCTGCATTGTGAAGTGGAGGAAATGTTTTGTGTGTTAATTGGATGAAATCGGAAGACGAATTTTATTTATTTATTTATTTTTACCCGGGGTTGAACCCAGGGCTGCTTTGCCACTCGGCCATATCTCTCTAGACCTTTTTCATTTTTATTTTTTTTAATTTTGAGACAGGGTATCGCCCAGTTGCTGAGGCTGGCCCTGAACTTGCCATCCTCCTGCCTCAGCCTCCTGAGTAGTGTGGCCTGCTGGAAGTTCAATCCTCTTTTTTTTTTTTACCCCAGAGAGAGAGGGACAGTGAGAGAGAGAGAGCGAGGGAGGGAATGAATATCAGTTTTATTTAGTTTTTCATTTGGCGTTCGTTGCTCCACTCTTAGTTGTGTACGTGGTGCTGGGGATTGAACCCGCGTCCTTGAGCATTCCAGGCAAGCGCTGTAACCGCTCCAGACCGGAAGATGATTTTTTTTTTTAAACGAGAGAATCAGTTTTATTTAGTTTCCCATGTGACTTTCGTTGCCCCAAAACTTTGTTGTGTACCTAGTGCTTGGGTTTGAACTCATGACCCTGTGCATGCCAGGCAAGCGCTGTAACCGCTGAGCCACCACTCCAGCCCCAGAAGATGAATTCTGAAGTGTGTGGTTTTCTATTGTTTTTTCTCTTGCTTTCATTTGAGTGTATGGGATGCAGTTGAAGAGGCAGTGGGCATATCCCCTGTACACTGGAAAGGGTTCTCAGCATTTCCATTAAAGACCTTTCTTTCTCCATCTTTTCTTGCATCTCAGGCACAGCGGGTGTGAGTGTATGACTTTAATAGTGACACCTCATGCCTTATTGTTGACTTAATTGCTCAAGCACAGAATGGGAGTGGAAAACTTGTTTGAAGCCAAATGGATTAGGACATATCTAGTGAAAAACACCCTGAAAAAATATGTGAACTAAAATTGGAAGAGTCTTGAAATGACATTTTTTTCCTAAAAATAACATAAACCAAACTCTCCAACCCTACCTGTTCCCCAGTTATGTGATTAACTAAGAACTTTTTTAAAGCAGCACTTGTTCTGATTGATAGCCTTTGAGGAGATTCTTATGTCTTCTGGTTCTACTCCCTGTGAACATGGAAAATACTCAGCAAACCATTTTGTATTTTATATGACCATTACTGGTCTTGTTTTTGCCATTGTGAGTTTCTTTTAGGAGCTTGGTGGTGTGAACACTCCTGTGTGTCTTCCATTACACTTAGGCCACTCAGGCAGGAGATCTCTGGGTATATAATCAGATGTCTAGCTTCTGGGTTGTGGGGTGATGTATTTCTTCAACTTTTCTACAAAAATTAGGTATCTGTTTTGTGTGAATTTGTGTGACAGGGTCTTGATATTTTGTCCAGACTGGCTCTGAACTCCTAGACTCCAGAGAACCTTCTGGGTTAGCAGTAGAGCACTTACCTAGTGCCAGAGATTCAATCCCCAGCACCACCAAAACAAAGAAACAATGGGCCTCCTGCTCAGCCACAGAAAAAACTGGGGCTACAGGTTACAGGTGTGCATCACTATACCTGGCTGTATTGCTGTATAACAAATTACCCCAAATTTGAGGCTTCAAACAGCATAAATTCATTATCACATACTTCTGTAGGTCAGAAGTATGGTAGACTTGCCTGAGTTGTGTGCTCGGGTCTTATAAGGCTGAAATCTAGTTGTTGCCATGTTTATATTCTTATCTAGAAGCTCTGGAGATGGAATCTGCTTCTGTGCTTGTTTATGTTGTTGGCAGAGTTCAGTTCCCTGTGGTTGTAGGATTGAGGTCCGTGCTTCTTCACTGAATGTCAGCCGGTGGTCATTCTCAGCTTCCACTCACATTCCTTGTCCTGTGGCTTCCTCCATTAGTTTATCTTCAGAGCCCGCAGTTGGTTGTGTGCTTTTCCTGCTTTGAGTCTCTCTCTTTTTCTCTCTCTCTCTCTTTTTTGTTAAAGAGAGAGAGAGAGACAGTGAGAGAGAGAGAGAATCAACTTTTATTTTTAGTTTTTATGCGGCTTTCATTGCTCCGACACTTGTATGTGGTGTGGTGTACATGGTATACATAGTGCTGGGGTTTGAACCCGCTACCTTGCGCATTGTCAGGCAAGCTCTGACTGCTGAGCCACCCCTCCAGCACTCATGCTTTGAATCTCTTAATCCTTTTTTTTTCTTTTCTGTTTTTGTGGTGAAGGGGTTTAAATCCAGTGTCTCATGCACTCTACCACTGAGCTACTTGGCTGGACCTGCTGCCTCATCAGTAGATAAGGCAGTTGTCTCTTTTTAAGGGCTCATGCGATCAGACTGGGCCCACCTGTAGAATCCATGTTACCATTCTTATTTTATCTGCACAGTCATTTAACAACTGTACACAGATTAGTGTTTGAATAAACAGGGTAGGGATTTGGGGGGAATAGCTTTAGATTTCTGTTTGCTGCACTATATAATTTTTTTCTTAGTGATTGTGCTGATATGCATTTACACCAATAGTACGTGGGTTCTTGTTCCATGTCATTGCTAACACTTAATGTTGATCATCCCGTGGCTGAGAAGTAGTATCTTACGGTTTTTGTGCTCTACCACTGAGCTATATAACCCCAGCCCTTCATGGTGTGTGTGTGTGTTTGTTTTTGGTACTGGGGATTGAACTTTGGGATGCTTTATCACTGGGCAGTAGCCCCAGTCCTTTTTTATTTTGAGGCAGGTCTCCCTAAGCTGCTGAGGGTCTCTCACTAAGTTGCTGAGTTTGGCTCATATTTGCAATCCTCCTGCCTCGGCCTCCTGAGTAGCTGGGATTACAGGGTGCACCAGCGTGTGTGGTTTATACAACATCTTTTTTTTTTTTTTCTCAAGGGATTGAACGCAGGGGTGCTTAACCACAGAGCCACATCTCCAATCCTTTTTATATTTTATTTTGACCTAGGGTCTCACTGAGTTGCTTAGGGCCTATGTTCTGGGGCTGGCTTTGAACTTGTGATCCTCCTGCCTCAGGGTTCTGAGCCCCTGGGATTACAGGTGCATGCTACCACGTATGGTTACACCGCATCTGATTACACAATTTGGTATTCTTCTGAGAGCAAGAGTTAGGAAGCCTGAGTTCCCTCTCCGACTTTCCTGAGTAACTGCTTAATCCCTTGCAGGGAGTCTTTTCTCTGCCTTGGTTATTCATTTATAAAAGTGAGATGGGGTGTGAGCTAGTTGGTTATTAAGATTGTTTTTCATTCTTCCATTCTGGCTTTTTCTTTCTGTTGAGTCTTAGCTCTTTGTAACTTAAAGGGCTTGCCATATAACTCACTTGATGAGGAGAGTACATTTTATAGTCTGAAGAAGGAAAAGGCTTGGAGAAGGTAGGGCAGGGTTATTTGAGAGAAACTTTAAGGGCTGATACATCTGCTACATCCAGCATAAATAAGACTTGTTTCACATGATTTAAACTTAGCACCTCTTGATTCAGCATAATGGATATATTTCTAATGGTTATTACTATCCATTGTTAAAATGGGCCTTAGGTGGAGGGTGATCCTTTATAATGAAAGGACAAAGGTCAAGGTCAGAAAGGCAAATGAGGCTTCAGAAACAGGTCAAAGTTGCTGAAGTCTCAGCTGGGGATGGCACTGGATGACTTCTCCAACTTTCTAGTCTCCCAAGGGTAGAAATTGTGGCACAGTGAAGAAAATCTTATTTTATTGTGACTCAGTGGTCATCTTTTAAACGTATAGTGGTGATGACTCGTGTTCGGTTCTTTTTTTTAATCTGAAATTTATGGATTTGTTTTGGCTGAAGTTTAAGCTAAGTACTTACTGTTCTCAGTTTTGAACATGTTGCTTCTTTAAGTCTTGTGCAGCGTTTGATGATTCATCTAGGAAAGCAGCAGTTATTCTTTCTGAGTGATCTTTGAATACTAGCCACTTTTCTCTGCCGCTAAGCTGTGCATTGTGAATTTGGGTTCATAGGTCCTACTGAGCTAAATTTCTCATTGACTCTGTGGGTACTTTGCCAGCTTCTTTGAAGATGTTTACCAGTCTGGGCAGTTTTGATAGTGTTATCTTCTTACAGTAGCAGTCTTTGGAGAAATACAAGATATGTGGGTGAGCAAAGCCATTGGGGAAGAGGCATTCTCAGTAGTTTTCTTAATTATAATGCTTTCTTTTCCAATGAATGGGGTAGAATTTTGGTCACCAGAGCATCTGATTAAGAAGGTTGTGTGTGTTTGTTTATATTTCTTAAAGTAGCCCAGGTCTCCTTTACCCTCTGATGGTTTTTTTCCTGACGAATTGGGATTCGACTCCACTGTACTAGTGGCTACATCAGTTTATGGCAGAGTAACTCAACCTTAACAATATTGACATTTGAGGTTGAATAATTCTTTGTTGTGGGGAGCTGCCCTATGCTCTGTGGGATGTTTAGTAGCATCCCTGGCATCTTTTTTACTAGATTGCAGTAGCACTCCCACATTCTAGTAGCAACAGAAAGTGTCCGCAAGACACTCCCTGTGGTGAAAAACTGCCGGTGTTGAGGACCACTGACTTAGATGCCTCTCAGCTGTCCTTCTGTCAGGCTAAGGTAATCCTTCTGCTGTCTGGTTTCTCTGTGTTCCCTGCTCTGCTTACAGTCGTTCTCCCCTATTGGTGCTCTGCTCAGCTAATTAGGTGGAGAGTGGCCAAGTGGAGGTGGCATCAGTAGGGAATAGGATAAAACTACAGTCAGGTGTGACCTGTGTGGTGGCTGAGTTCTGCAGGCCCCAGATGGGTGTGTTTGGGGATGGTAGCTAATGATTAGACTGTTAAATGTCTTTGGTATGGAAGTGAGGAGAGGACACTTGGAGCCCAGCACAGAGCAGGAATAAGGTATGTGGTGTCTTCGTATTGTCTCAACTCTGTCTTGGGCATCAGGGTAGGAAAGAGATCTAAGGATGTTTTCTCCTTCGTGTTTGTGTTTGAAAAAAGCAATGAAAAGTGAAACTGCTTCTTAGTGTGTTTAATTTAGGTTTCAGTTTGAGGTAACTCTAACAGTTGGAGTTCACTTCTTTTACTTGTATGAAATAATGTGGGAGTTTGTAAATATGAAACAGCGGGAGGTGGTGCCATGCCCTCATGTGCAGAAGGAGCAAGGCAGGCACATGGGAATGACACCGCTCTGTAAGGAATGCTCTGGTTCCATTGGTGGGGCAGGTGGGAAGGGGTGGGCAAGTCAGATCTTAAGATTCGCTGGAGACTGGGAAGATGTTCAACTCCCTGTTTATATTTATATAAGGGCACTGCTTGCTTTTAGTGCTTCCCTTCTGGGCTTCGTGAGCTGTGTGGCTTTCTTAGTTAAATCCTTCTTGAGTGCCACGTTTTGTAAATTTTATTTTCTTAACATTTATTGCAACGTACTTCCCATTTTAAATGTTTTAATGACCGAATATTGTGTTTTATGGTTATAACCTAGCTTACTTCACCGTTTCCCTATTGATATGTGGATTGAACCTAGGAGTGTTACACCACTGAGCTATGTCACTGCTGCTTTTTTATTTTGAGGCAGGGTCTCTTGATGTTGTTTAGGCTGTCCTGAAAAACTTGTGACCCTCCTGTCTAAGCCCCTCGAATTGCTGGGATTACAGGTGTGCACCACCATACCTGGCACTCCTTTATTATTAAATACTTTATATATAATTATTTAATAGTCTTTTTTTTTTAAGAGAGAGGGACAGTGAGAGAGAGAGAGAAAGGATGAGAGAATCAATTTTTATTTAGTTTTTCATGTGGCTTTCATTTCTGACACTTTGTTTTGTGTGTGGTGCTGGGGTTCAAACCCACATCCTTGCACATGCCAGGCAAGCGTCATCAATGCTGAGTCACTGCCCCAGCTCTAATATTCTGTTTTATAATTGCATTATTTGATGTAAAGGTGAGAACAATAGCAGTTTTCTTTTTCTTTAGTGCTGTTAGTGATTGAACTCAGGGATGCTTTACCACTGAAGTTACATCATAGCCCTTTTTGTTTCATTTTGAGACAAGGTCGTGGCAAGTTACTAAGGCTGACCTCAGTTTTGGTATCCCCTTGTCACAGCCTCCCAAATCACTGGAATTATGTTCATGTGCCGCTGTGCCTGACTGCTGTAGCATTCTTTCTTTTTTCTTTTCTTGTTTTTCTTTCTGGGAGGCGGTGAGCCTGTAGTTTTCTTCCTGTCTAACTCATAGAGATTTACTTCTATGTATATATGGTGATTTTTTTTTATTTTTTACTGTGAGCTTATATATATATTTCTTTTCAAATTTAGTCTGATGGTGCAGAGGACCTCAAATAGAGATATTTTCCTCAAGGGACTGTTTGAGGGACTGGAGCGATGGCTCAGTGGTATTGCACTTGCCTGGCATGTGCAAGGACATGGGTTTAAACCCCACATCATGTATACAACAAAGTGTCAGAGCAACTGAAGCCACATGAAAACTAAATAAAGTTGATTCTCTTTCTCTCTTATTGTCCCGCTCTCTCTCTTTAAAAAAAAAAAAAAAGACTGAATATGGATTTTTTTCAGGAAGTTGACGTGCACTTTTGTTTTGGATGACTTTAGCCACTTGGAAGAGTACCAGTATTTAATACAGGCATGTAATGTACCCTGGCTTTGTGACTGAGAAGGGGATTTAACCACTTCTAATTAATTTATAGTTGCCTTCCTGATTCCAACTTTACCTTTACCCCTTCCCCCGCAACCCTGTTGGAACCTTGTGGTGTTGCCAGTTACACTCAGCCTCTTTCAGGAGTTGTGCTCCCTGCATCCTGACCTCTCTGTTGGTGGCTTGGAATTCAGCACTCTTGAGTCTGCTGAGTTGCTTTACCAGATGCCCTGCATGCGCCCTACCTTTCAATTTTCAGAATTCTGTTGATTGTGTTTCCTGTCTCTCTTCTTCCGTGTGGTTGTACGTATTATTTAAAATATTTTTAGCCACACTTCTGGTATTTTGGGAAGGAGCACAAGTAAATATATATTATACCATTTCATTCAAAAGCATCATGTTGGTTTTTAAATTCTGAATTAACCATTGGTAATGTCACAGATGTGGACTATCTTATTTCACATACTAGATACCATGCCTGTGAAATCAGAAACCTATAACATGTAATGTAGTCTCAAGAGTGAGGGTGAGAATGAACTCTTGTTTAATCAAGAAGTTAAACAAGGCTTTGTGTAAGGAGCTGCCCCCACCACTGCCATCACAACAGAATATACTCTGCCTGCCTGAGCTTTGGGTCACTGCTAGTCATGTTTAGGTCAAACATTCTGGTTTACCCTTACCCAGAAAGGAAGATTTGGGAAACGATGCTAAGTTACAGTTGTATTGCCATGGACACAGAATTTTCAGGTGTTGGTGAATTTCATAGTCTTGTAGATTATCAGTGTCAGCTTCTGTAGTGCAGTGTTTTTGACCGATTAAAAATTATCCAGCTTGGCCTTATATTCATGATGTAGAAGGGAGAAAGTTCTTTTGGGATTAATATTTGGCAGTTCAACTTCAGTTCAGCCTTACAGAGATCATGTACTCTGAGGATTCCATAGACCATCTTTTAAGGACTACAGGTTCAGAAGCGTGAAGAGAGGAAGGATTGACAATGCACTTTGCAGATCTGCTTGTGACACCACGAGGGATTCTCTTTGATGACATCAAATGGCTTTCATTTCATAGTGGCTATGATTTTGGCCACATGGTAAGGTTGCTTACAGATTCTCCTTTGCCAGAAGAACAACGTGAATTCTTTCATATTTGGAGCCTTTTCCCACCCATGCATTTATTATGTGAAATATTTGTTGGGGTTGTAAGCATCCTGAGGGAAGGTCTCAAGGAAGTTGCTAATCAGTTAGATTTGCAGGGAATTGAAATGCAGCGGCAGCATGTATTATTGACGGTGAAGGAGTTGATTTTTGAGGACAGCGTTGATGATGCCAAGTACTGAGGGCAGCTCTGTGACTTAAGCGTGGAAGAGGTCCGGAAACAGAATGAGCATGTCGACTTTGCTAGGAGATGAGCGACCTGGCAATCATCAACAGTGTGCAGCGGTGGTAGCCGTGGGCTGTGCAGGGTGGCCCCATTCCTGTGCTGGCTGTATACCACATGTGCTGATCAGAAAGACTTTTGTTTTACTGAAAACAAAAGATTTCTTTATTTTAGATCAGCCATGTTCTGTGGCTTTCTTTGGTTCAGATCCGGATTCCTCCTACAATGAGTGTCCCCTCTCCTGTCTCCCCCTTCACTCCATGAGTGAAGCTCCTTTTTATAAATGGGTCCTTGACTTATTTCATTTTTCTACTCTCCTTCGTCATGTGCAAAGTCTGTGTCTTTTTTGGAGCAGTCCCAGTGAAGGCTTGGGCTGGGAGTTGCGCTTTGAAAGAACAGTGTTGTATGAAAGT
This sequence comes from Aplodontia rufa, assembly GCA_004027875.1. Taxonomy (NCBI): domain Eukaryota; kingdom Metazoa; phylum Chordata; class Mammalia; order Rodentia; family Aplodontiidae; genus Aplodontia; species Aplodontia rufa. The sequence goes on from PVKS010038443.1 coordinate 13,933, forward strand.
GATTTTGAAAAAGGAGTGATTAATTAAGGGTTTATCCAGACCAGAGTTAATTAGAACTATAGGGAACCAGGAGAAAAGTTTCAGTGATCATTTTACTTACACATTATGTTAAGTTATTGTTACCAAACTTTATAGCTAAGTTGTTATTATTTCATAGGTCTGCATAGGCATCTTTAACTAAAAGTGTGTTGAATGAGGCATGGCTTTCCCAAGTCCTTGATGTAAGGCATTTGTTAATTTGGCTCTAAATGTGTACCAGGGATCATCACTGCTGTAGCCTGCTTTTGGGAGTGGTAAGCCTCTGTTGAATGCAAGACTGTGATCGAAGGTGGGTGCTGTTTCCTCATAGCTGCAGGCCTGGTTTTTCCTGTCTTGGCCATTTAGGGTGACTCTTGTATCACATTCCAGTCCAATCTTCCTTTTCTTTGCATTGGGCTCATATGGATCTTTTGTTCATAGACATACTTCAGACCTGTTCTGTTTCCTTTAGTTATTTTTTTTAATTTTGCTGTCATTGTGTTAGTGATCTACAAAGTGCATTTTCAGAAGAATAATGCTTTAAATGCTGTTATGATAGTTGGAGGTGTATGTAAAGTAAACTAGGCAATGAGTTGGAAGTATTAAGAACAATCAAGGCTGGAGTGGTGGCTCCAGCATGTGTGAGTACACGAGTTCAGATCCCAGCACCATGTACACAACCAAGTCTTAAAGGAGTGAAAGCCAAATGAAAAATTAAAGAAATTATCTCTTTCTCTGTCCCCCTCTCTTTAAAAAAAAAAAAAAAAAAAAAAAAGAACAATCATCTGGGGTTGGGGGTGTGGCCTAGTGATAGAATGCTTGTTTGCCTAGCATGTGCTAGGCCGTGCATTTACTCCTCAATGTCACTAAACAAAAACAGAAACAAACTTTATTGTTGTTATTTAATGGTTATTGCTTTAGTTTTGTAAGATGAAAAAGTTCCAACCTTCTGTTTCACAGCAGTGTTCACCTACTTGATAATTTTGAACTCTGTACACTTAAATGTAGTTAATTTGGTGAATTTTTGTTACCACAAGAAAGAATAACATCCTTTGTGGAATAGAGATTTAAAAGATTAAGTGCAGGGTTTTTGATTTTTGTCTTACTTTTCTAGTAACTGATGCTATTTACTCCTATTTTTAAAATTTCACTCTGCCTGGGATTTAACTCCTGGCTTTTGTTTGCTATGTAATCACTGCTCACCAAGGTACATCCTGAATGAGCTCTGCTCCTCTTTACTGCACACTGAATGAGTAGACTAGAGCCTTCCACCAAGGTACATCCTTGAATGAGCTCTGCTCCTCTTTACTGCACACTGAAAAAGTAGACTAGAGCCTTCCACCAAGGTACATCCTGAATGAGCTCTGCTCCTCTTTACTGTACACTGAATGAGTAGACTAGAGCCTTCCACCAAGGTACATCCTTGAATGAGCTCTGCTTCTCTTTACTGCACACTGAATGAGTAGACTAGAGACTTCCACCAAGGTACATCCTGAATGAGCTCTGCTCCTCTTTAGTATAAACTGAATGAGTAGACTAAAGCCTTGGAAGAAGCAGAGCAGGGCAATACATAGCAAACAGAATGCATTGATTGCACTTTTGCCAAGCACCTCTCATGTAGCAGACGCTGTACTTTTAGTTTATAATTTAGTAAAGAAGGAAAGGGCATGAGCCAGAGGACAAACAGGTGAAGGAGTATGAGTATTACTACTTTTGCTGAAGGAACTGTGGAAGCTGCTTTACTGTAAAGGAGCAATCATGAAAAACTGTGCATGCCATTGATGCTTTTATTAATAAAGCAAGCAGATGTACAGTGTTTCATTGAATTTTCAAAACTTTACAGTGTAAAATTTAAAGCATTCAGCAAGTAGAGGGAGGAGTGCAATCTGTTAGCAGCTGGCATTCACTCTTTGTTTCCTTATATTTCTATCCCACTGCATTTTTGTATTCTTTTTTTTCCCCAGTACTGGGGATTGAACCTAGGGGCACTCTACTGCAGAGCTACACCCTCAGCCCTTTCTATTTTTTATTTTTATCTTGAGACAGGTTCTTGCCAAGTTGGCGAGGCTTGCCTTGAACTTGTGATCCTTTTGCCTCAGCCTTGTGAGTTGCTGGGATTACAGGTGTGCACCACCATGCCTGACTTCTGTCATACCTTTTTTTTTAAAAAAAAAATAGTTTATTTGTTTGAATCAGGATCTAAACAGTGTAAAACAAGACCTTGCACAGACTGGTTTTAGTTTTTAGAGGTTTGATCTGATTTAGTTCCACTTTTGTTGCCAGCATATTTATAAGCCAAGCGGTGATATGCACCTGTAGTCCCAGCTATTAAGGAGGCCCAGGCAGGAGGATCCCTTGAGCCCAGGAGTTTTGGGCCAGTCTGTGAAAACTAGTGAAATCCTGTCTTTTTAAGAAATAAAAAAATTGAGGGGGCACTCCTGGGGATAATTGCAAAATCCAGAATATATGCATATTTTATACACATTTTATATTATTTTGTTAAAATCATGTAAGTTTGCTCAAAATAAAAAATTAAAAAAAA
>PVKS010038444.1:0-17918 GCA_004027875.1 Aplodontia rufa
AGTGCTAGAACGGCAAACCTCTTCCCTGGGAATAAATATGAGAGCGGTTGCTTCTGATATTGAAGAGGGCACGAGGGAACATTCTGTGGAGAAGAAAGTGATCTCCTGATTAGGGTGTTGTTCCCTGGGTGTGTATGTTTGTCAAAATAAATTGAGTAGTATATTAAAAAAATTGCTATGGCCACAGGTGAAGGTAGACAGAAACTCACAGGCAGCAGTAGCCTGCGGGAGCCTGCAAGGACTCAGTTCCTGCAGGAGATGCCACCTCAAGAGCTCCTGCTCCACTCCTGTTAAGAAATCCAGTTGTGGGGGCTGGAGCAGTGGCTCAATGGTAGAGCGCTTGTCTGGCATGTGTGAGACCTGGGTTCAAACCCCAGCACCATGTGCACAGCTAAGTGTCAGATAAATACAATTGATTCTTTCCCTATCTCTCTAAAATAATAATAATAATAATAATAATAATAATAATAATAAAGAAATCCAGTTATGGCCATTTCTCACCTCTCTCAGGGTTCCGCCCTGACATCCTAGCCATGACCTAAATACTGCCCCACTTTGGGGCAGCAGCAGTCTTGTTTTCCGAACAATATTTTCACTCTTGAGCCCACACTATTGACATCTCAGCAAGGAAGCGATTGGCAGTGTCAAGTCAGACACTAGAGGACAGAGGCCAATGCCTCCTGGGGCGGGCGGGAAGGAACTGCCTCATTCGTATGAGATGATACTTTCCAAAGAACTTTGTCTTTTTTCTTGCTCCTTTCTTTTCTCCTCTCTCTCCGTTTTTTTTTTTTTTTTAGCAAGACCTCTTCACATTGACAAATTATGAATATGCATAAAAGATGGTTATGGGACCACTCCACATCTCTGAACTGAGGCCAGTTGAATTCCTAGGACTCTAGTCACTGGTGCTTTTCCTGCATTTTCAGCAGCACCTGAAATAGATTTCATTTCATATGAAATGCAAAACACTGCAGTCGAAAGCTCACCCTGGTCTCTGATCCAGGAGAGGGTTCTCAAGCCTGGTGCTCATATATTTTTTTCTTCTTTTCTTCAGAATACTTGCCTTGCTAAGCCTGCAGATGGGGATCATAGGATAAGTAGAAGCATAATATATAACCCAAAATATTCCACCAGACATCTTCTCTTACGGGTCAGGAGGGCTTGCAAATGGAGTCTTCTAGGTCACCGCATTACCATCCTAGAGAAAGTCTCTCTCATAATTAAGATTACATCAGCATTTCCATTCAGGTCCTGGTGGTGAAATCTACCTTGAAGTGCAGCTTGGTTTTAAAGCTCTTGGTCTTGGGGAAAATGGGGTCTTTGACAATGGCTGTGTGGTTCTTTTTCCCCTAGGAAGCTGGGGAGAGGAAAATGCCCAGAAACCCAGGATTAAGCTCTGTCTCACTCTGTGCGGCCACTAGTGGGCCAGCTGCTGGTTGGAGAGTTGGATGGAGGATGTCCCCATGGGCTGCAGGGTCTCCTGAACAGCAGGCAAGTGAAACAAGAGGTGCCTCTGAGTCCCAAACCACTGTTCCCCAAGCTGTCCCCTGCTGACCCCCTACATCAGAATCACCCAGGTAGTGCAGTTTCTGAATAGAGTCCTGCCATCCCACGGACTGTCCCTGGCCTCCCAGTCAGAATATGTAAGGTGGAGCCTTGGAATCTGCATTTCATAACAACATCCCGCAGATGATTCCTTTGCCCAGGAAAGCTGAAGTTGTCCTGGTCTAGGCTTTGCTATTTTGTTGCAGGCAACCTTAGCCAAGTATCTTCTCCTTATATCTTGTTATCCTCATTTACAAAATGTCAGCTAACACTAATTAAGTATTACCACCATGTGTCAAACATGTTCTAAGAGAGTCCTGTGAATGAACACATTGAGTTCTCCCAACAGCCCTACGAGGTCAGTACTATCATTATCTACACAGAGAGGTTAAGTAAGTTGTCCTAATCAGACAGCTAGTGCATCTCCAGACTGGACTTTGAACCCAGAGAGTCTAGCTCTGCCAGGCTGTGCTGCCTCTTGGAGGATGGTCTAACTCTTCCTGTCCCGGGTTGTGAATGAAGTTGAAGATGTATAGCTGCTTTGTGACCAGTGCAATGATTTTTATGGAATTTTAATCTGAAGTGCTCTGAGCTTGGGTCCATGTCTATCCAGCTCCCTATCAGCACTGTCCTGTCATCCTCGTCTCCTCTGCTATGTCCTCTACCCTTCCTGGTCCCCTCACAAATCTTTGATTTGTGAATAGCTAATTTTACCAGCTAATTTACACTCAAGTGTTAAAAAATGATGAGAGCCTAATATGATTGCTTTTCTCAGATAAAATGCTTTCGTTGCTGCTGAAATTTTAACTCAGAATTTCCCAATCTGCTGATGTGGGGACCACAGTTCCCCTTATCAACCATGTGCTTTACAAAGGGTTTCTGAAAGAAGCAAATTTCATTAAGTAATTAGGAATCTATTCCATGGATATACATCTTTATATTTTACAGAACAGGAGACAATTCATGGGACATTTTTAAAATCTTGGAAAGCTCAGAAGAAAGCCTCCTCATTACCATCTTGATGGGCCACCAAGTGTCTGGAGACTCCTTGTAGGAAGCCAGGTCTCTCCCCAAAGGGCAGCGGGTAACGGCAGAGTGGGTTCTGTCAGGGTGATGGGGTGGCTCGTGCGATCTTGTGACAGCATGCGTCCTGCGCTGTCTTTGTGTCTGGCGTCTGCTCACCAGGACTTTCTTCCCCAAGAGGCTGCAGAGGGAGGGACGGCAGCAGCTGGCACAGGGAGCCACAGGGATGGGAGAGGGCTGCTGCCCAGGCAGGATGGAGCAGAGGTGGCCATGAAAGGTGAGCACATTGGCCTGGGGGTCATCACGGTCCTTCTTCACCGGGTGAAACTTGCATTATTCCCTGCTCACTATGCTCAGCACACACACCTGACGTGCAGGCTGAATAAGCACCGGATGTGTGCATGACCCTGGGGCCTGTGGAGTGCAATTCATGCTGCTCCAGCCGCACGTGTTGAGGCTGTTCCTCCAACATGTATGCCAAGCTTCCACTTTGGGGGCCTTAGTCGGCCTTTCTTTTGGAGGGTGTAATGCTGGTTTAAGTCTCACATCCCAGAGAGCCCCTCAGTCCCAGACAGACTGAGACAGTTGGTCTCTAGATCCTTTGTGCCCAAGTCACCAGCCAGGCAGACACTTCCTTTGCTCCCATCTTACCTTCTCAGTGAGGCCCACTGCCTCTAGCTCTTACCTCTCCCCACTGTTATTTTGCTTATACTTTTTTGCTACTTTTTGGTAGCACCTACTATTTTCTTTCACGCTATGCTCTTTATTAGTTATTATATTCTTAATATTTATTTGTTGCTACTAGAATTAGGTACCAAGAGGACGGAGATATTTGTCTATTTTATTTTCTGATTTATCCCAAGTGCATAGAACAGTGCCTGGCTCATAGTAGATGCTCAATATGTACTGAATGCATAAATGAGTGAATGCTCATATTTTCTGTGCAGATTGTACTATATACTGTGGAGGGAAAGCTTTTCCTTCCTACTCTTTTAAGACAGTGCTTTCTGGGGCTGGAGCAGTGGCTCAGCGGTTTCAGCGCTTGCCTGGCAAGCACGAGGACCCGGGTTCAAACCCCAGCACCACGTACACAACTGAGTGTTGGAGCAACTAAGGCCATGTGAAAAACTAAATAAAGTTGTTTCTCTCTTTCTCTGTCTCTCTCACTGTCCCTCTCTCTTTAAAAAAAAAAAAAAGACAGTGCTTTCTGCTTTGACACTAGTTCTTTTTTGATTTTTAATGAATGGGTTATATAATAGTGGGAGTTGCTGTTACATGTTTGTATGTGCACATAACATAGCAATGTAATTTGGTCAGTTTCATTCCCCAGTGATAACCCTCTCTCTCTTCTCTTCCCTGTGGTCCATTTCCACCATTTTATTGGACTCCACTCTCGTTTCATGAGATCCCCTCCACACCTTTCCCCCACTTTTTTCTCTCTAGCCTCCACATTTGAGAGAAAACACACAACCCTTAACTTCCTGTATCTGGTTTATTTTACCTAACATAATGCTCTCATGTTCCATCCATTTTCTTGCAAATAACATAACTTGGTTTTTCTTTATGGCTGAAGAATACTCCAGTATGTATACATAACATATTTTCTTTATCCATTCATCTATTTACAGACACCCAGGCTGGTGTCCGTCAGACATGAGGTGGCAGAGCTAACCACCAACCACTACCAGCATGCACGGCTTCCTGTTTCCTGGGTTTCTAGTGATGACACCATCACTTAGTTTGACTGTCAGGTTAGAAAACTGAGTCATCCTTGAGCTTTCCTTTTCCCTTACCAATCATATTCAGTAAGCCATCAAATTTCTTTTAATTTTACTTCCAAACATTTCCCAAAATATATTTGCACTTTCATTCAATACCAACAACCAACACCGCCCTCCATCACTGGTTCAGACTCCCAATAGTCTGCTTGCCTCCAGCCTCGTCCCTCTGGCTCAGCCTCCACACAGCTGTCCTTTTTCCCTGGTGAAGGCCTATGTGATATGTACTGTAGCCAAAGACCCTTCATACATCAGTGGGATCCATATGAATAAAAGATGTTACCTGGGTCCTCTCTGGCTTACAATCTTCAAACTTGTTTCAACTCTTGTCCTGTGATCTAAGGACCTGATTGTGTCGTGACTCCTTTTTAGACTCTAATGAAAGCTGAATTCACACATACAACTTTACTTACATGATCAAGTTCCAGCCCTTTTGCCCAGTACACAAGGCCCTCTGTGGCCTGATGTACCATCCCTCTCCCCTCCCTGCCTCTGGTCATGTCCATCTATCTCCCTCTGGGTGGCCCAGAAACCTGGGGCTTCCTGGAGTTCTCTGCATCGGTTATCCATTCATCTAGTGACCATCAATTAGGAACCCATTGCTTTAGATTTAGAACCAGCAGAATGCTGAGGTGAAAAGACCGTGTCACCTGCCCATCTGGACTTTCCACTTACTCCATGCCTTTCTCTTGATTAGGCTGTGCCCTGCTCTGGCCTCGGGGTGAGGCACCAGATCTGCCACATTTTAGCTAAGTGATTTGTGGTAGGCTGGGCCTCTCCTGGCTTTGCTTTCTTCACCTGTTAAGTTAGAGGTTTAGTTGGATGTAGTCCAGGATCCTGTTTTATGTTTCTGCATCTTTCTTGCTTGACATTGTCTCTCTGATGCAAGGCCAAGCCTTCACTTTCCTTAGCAGCCAGAGATTTAGTGGGATGGTGCTAGAAATGGCCCTTGAAGGCCACTATAGCACCTCGTACCTTGCTTAATTTGCCTGCCTTGATAGAAAATTCCAGCTTGGGCAGCATCCAAGGGCATTTCAGGGTTGTTAGGGATCTTAGATGTCACCAGTGCTTTGACTGTGGATAATTAGGCCCCACACAATGACTAGCTAGGTCTCCAGCCTTTGTCCCAGGTCAACTTTACCTTTGCTTTCTTTCTCTCTCTCCTTGGATATAAAAGCAACTGCTGGGGTTCAGTCCTACATCAGGAGCCCTGTGGAGAGTGTGGGTGTGTTTCCTCCCTGCCCCTCACCAGCTGAGAATGGGAGGGAAACAGTGTCTTGAAAGGGCAGGGCACCTGCCCTCCTACCACGACCTTGTGCGGGTGTCGGGGTGCTGTCCCAGGCCACACCACAGCAATGACATCTCTCTACCTGGCTTGAGAAATGAAGGAATTGAGAAACAGGTTGAAGAACCATACCACAGTCCTCAGCCAAGGCTGTTTAGCGTCTGTGGTCTTGCTACTAAAGACCTGCCTCTGGGGGTCTCAACTAACAGGTCCCGTCACTCACCCCCAAGACACAAACAGGAAAGGTAATGGTGAGAAGCAGGAAAGGAAACTCAGATCAGCATGGCCATGTTGGGAAGAAAGTGAGACGCAGCATTTAAGCCCTGTCTTCAGGGTGCTGACAGGAGCCTTAGGTTTAAACAGAAGAGGAATTGGGGTCGGGGAGAGAGGTGTGAAGAATTGGTCAAACTGTGGTCTAGTTGATCATTCTCTCAGTTCTGGTTCTGGGAGGTGTCTCCAAAGAAGTCAATCATTTGATGGATCAATTTCCACTTGCTGTGATCTTGGAAGAGGGTGATGGCTGGAGACTTTGAAGCACCCCTTCAGGGGACTGATACAGGATACTGAAAATGTTGCTTCAGTCTTCAAGGGGAGATGAGATAGGTTCAGTAAATTTAGGGGTGGTAAACCTTGTATTACTGGGTCTTTGATGAACACTGCTTAAATGTCTAGCACATCTATGAGCATTGTTGAACAGGGACCTGATCCAAACTCTAAGGCGATAAAGGAGACAGACATAAAATGAAGGCAGAGAGGTCAAGTTTGTCGTGCTTGTAGCTTCTCATAGGGCATCTGTAGGTCCGGTTAGAGACACTGTTTTTAACAAAGGCAACCCAAGTTCCTGTCTTTCTAACTCTCCAGATATTTAAAACTAACTCCTTGAGACTGTAAGTCACCTACAGCAGGACTTTATTACTGCAGAAAAATCAAGGGGACTTGAGATCTGAGGTGTGGGTTTGAGTCCCTACTCTGCCAGTCACTGTGTGACCTCAATCAAGTTACTTAACACTGGTGCGCTTCATTTGCCTTATGTGTTGCTAAATTAAACTAACTTTCTGGAGGTTACTCCACGCTCAGTGTCCGCATGTGATGAAATGCAACCTTACTACGCAAACTAAAGCCTAACTGAAGAGCGTACTTTTGTTAGAAGGAGCAGAGACTCAGGCAACCACAGGAGGCCAGCTGATCAGACCATGCTCAAGTGAGGCAAATACGAACTGTAAGCAACTGGGCTCCACACTTTGCTTCTGGTTTCTGTCCACAGACACTGGCTGCCCACTAGGTGGAGGGGAGCTCTCTGAACCTCTTCAGGTTCTGAGGACTGCCTAATTCAGGAATCATTTTTTACTCAATTAAACTCCATGGAAATACTCACCAAAAGTTTTTCTTTCACACTGTAAAGTGATGTGATTCCTCTTCCTCTAGAGCTGTGTCCCGAGGGAAAACCAGATAATACAAGTGCGGACCCTTGTTACTTTGATCTGTCCTGATGACTTTTGGGAGGTGGTGGGGTAGACAATTCATCTGGGAGATCTCCCTTTGCCAGTCAGAACTGGGTTTCCATCCTGGGTTCATCTTGCCACTCAGGCTCATGGCTCACCTCTCAGAGTGGGTCTTGGCTGTCAAGGGTGGCAGAACCCAAAGGGAACATAGACTCCTGGCTTCCCTGAAAGTGCAAGTCCACTGTAGGAGGAAGAGGGCAGTAGTGGGTGCAGGGCACCCTTTGGCCTGCAAAGCATTCTGGGGCAGATCTAGTGTTGGGGGAGGTGGGCTGCAAGTTCTCAGGGGCTTCAGGTGGAGGGGTAGGAATGAAGTGCCACATTGACAGACAAAAGCCCTTAGATTGAAGCCCAGACCCAAGCTGTGGAACTTGTGTAATTTATACTCTCTGCATCTGTGACTCTCAGAGTACACCACAGCCATTCATACAGATTCAAAACGGGGAAAGGGGAGGCTAAAGGGTAAAGAGTGAATAAAAATACAGAGACCATAATGATTTTTAAAAAAATTAATGTTGCTGGTTCAGTATGGACTTTTTTCCTTGATTTTTGAATGTACTGATATGAAAAGTCTTACCAAGGTATAGAATTAAATTGTATTTTGGTATAGTTGAATGGTTAATCTTTGTTTCTAAGAATAGAAACCTGTGTTCAGAATTTTGCTGCACAACAAGTCTAGGCTACTTAATTACTGTTGATAATGATAAGGAATCTTTGTAATGCTTTTTACCTAATGTCAATTACAAGAGGACCATGGTAGAGAACATGGCTAATGCAGTAAGGAAAATGAATCATCCTTGTCCCTTAAAACTATTTTGAACATATCCACTGAAAATATATTTACCTCTTCTTGTTCTGCAACAAGGACAAATACTGTTCCTCCCCTGCCAGCCCTTTCCTTTTCCTTTTCAATATGATGTCCTTACCTGAAAATCCAAAGAAGTATTCAGTTGATTATAAATAATGACACAATACATGGTCCTACACTCACACAGGTCACGCACAATTCAGGCTTGATGTCTTCCTATTATTTATTGTGCTATAAGCACAGCTTCTCAATTGAATCTTGGTCTTAAATCAGGGATCCCATCATGGAACCTAATGTGAGGGAGAACCAGATGTACTGGAAGCCTTCTATATTTTTTCCTCCCTGGCTTGTGGAGCAGTCAGAAAATGGAGACTGGATGCTAACAGGTATGGGCTGAATAACAGATTGCTTGTGGCACTGTGATGTGGCCAAATACCAGCCATCACTGATCTACTCTGAAATCTGTATTCTAGAGGAGTTAGATCCAAACTCCTCTGTCTAATAGACAAATATTGATTTTTCAAATATATAACCAGAGCCCCTTCAAGGCATTTAATTTTTTTTCCCCTGAATCTTTTGGGAATGCCAAAGGGTCAAGGATTCAGGAGAGTTGTTTGAGCTTTGAGACTAAGTTGACTTAAAATCTATGGGGGGTGTTTCTCAGGACTCCTGGATTTGGCATGGAACCGTTACTTGATGAGTTGCATCTGGATGAGTGGCATTATCTTATTCAATGATGCAACTAGTGATTGCTAGGTACTGGGCTGCATTCTAGAGATGGACACAGGATAATGAAACCATTGTCCCTGCTTTAATGAAAGCTATACTTGTAAGAGATATAAGAAAAGAAATAATTACAATGCCTTGGGAAGGTTTCTGCAAGACTCCATGCAGGATAACTGGAAGACCTTGGGTGGTTCACTGAGGCAGGCTCCTGAATCCTCTTCTCTAACCTCTGCCTCCTAAAAAGCTATAGTAACCCAAAGTTCCCAAGAGGGTGGTTTTCAAGGGTCCCTTTTGTTTACTTTTTCACAAAAATTCACCTAATATTCAGGGGAGTTATTCTAATAAATGAAAGTGAGTATTGATTGAGATGCTAGATGAAGTCTTTTGATGCAAAAATAGATATTTCTGTTTGGCCCCCTTACAACTGATCAGAATGTAGCCTGGTACAATGGAAAAACCCTGTCCTGGCTGTCACTTGCCAGCCATGGAACCAGTGCCATGCTAGCACACTGGTTCTTAGAAGAGGGAAAACAAACGTCCTAATTTGTAATGTTTGCCAATTTCCATGGTGTAAATATTCCCATTATGGCCAATTGAAAACTGTTAATGGCTTACAACTGGCTTGAAAAGTTTCTGAACATTTAATCAGGTCTGGAGAGCCATTGGAACTGGCTTTTTTTCATTATTACTTCCACAAGGGGACTTTAAAGACATCTTTTTCCCTAATCATTCCCTCCCTGCCTACCATGAAATTTAAAACATGCTGCACATCTGTTTTCATACTATATGTATATCCAGATCCATGCTTTATATATAAAATAGGGAGTTTTGTTTTCACTTACCCAGAATCAAGAGGGCTCTACTGTCCCTTGTTGAGAATCAGACTTTAGATAAACCACCCAAAACAAGAGACCACAGCTCCTCTTGCTAACCATGAAATATATAATAAGCAGTTAATAATTGTTTGCAAACTAAATGAACACATAAATAAATGTCATTGCTGGAATAATAACTAGTTCAAGAAGTGGGGCAGGAGAATAAAATAGCATAGGGTGAATGAGCAAGTGCAGAGTTTTGCCCCCATTAACAAATAAAGAAGAGGAGACCTGGTAAGAGATGTAGGCATCTGGGTGGAGAGGCAAGCTGGTCCACTTGTGAGGCCCTCCAGGGCCAGGCGGAGAGGCCCAGTTCTAGCCAATGTGTGAGCTTCTTAAGCCCCAGCACAGGATGAGAGATCCCCAGCGACTTTCTAGTGGTACTTCAAATGTGGCAACATTGGGGTCGGTGCTCCATAAGGCAGAGATGAACAACCATAGGTGAACTTACTGCACTCCAAAGTTTTAATGAAAGAGCTACAATTACCAAGCTCTCTGCCTTTGGCACTTGAGAATCCATCTCAATTTCCCCTTTCTTTCCAAAGGGACAGTGATTAAGGATTCATTCTGCACATAAAACAAGTGATCAATGGCTCCTGGCAGTTGCCATTGTCTCTCTCCCTCCCCCCCATCAGCAGACAATGTATCTTAGGGAGCTGCTGGGGCCTGAGAAAAATGAGTTTGCCAGACACAGTTCTATTTTGATTTAGATCACAAATAGCTCGGCTCAGTTTTTACATTGATAACAAGGAGATGGTTTCATTTCTTGCATCTGGCAATCTGAGAATAAGTCCACCTCTGTGAAAAGAGAGAGACTGATCTTTTTGTGTTAGTCATAGTACACTCTAGGTGGATTTTTGTGGTCAGGTCAGGCCAGCACACAAGGAACCTCTGATTGACTGACCTGGCCCCTTTCTTGGAACCTCACGGATGGGTGAGATCTGGCCTCTGCAGGACTACCAAGCCTGGGTGGTTCTTTATAGACCACCCCAACTGGTCCATACCTGGGACAGTGAGTGGCATCTGCCCTACAGAGAGGGTATGGGTGATGAGGCCAGACTGGGAGAGGGGACTTTCAACGATGACTGAGCTCCAAAGGGCATTGGGGTAGGGCAAGAAATCCTGGAAGAATAAGTGGGTGAGAGGGAGGCAAGCTCAACTTGTTCTCTGATGGTCTAAGGCTAAGGCTGACAGGATCTCAGGTGCCCCAGAAGGAGCCTCAACCAGGTGGAAGGGGCTCAAAGAGAGAAGAGCCTACCTCCTCAGTCTAACCCTTTTTCCACCCCTTTCTTCCTAAAGTGGAAACATACAGGGCAATTGCTCCTGAGGAGCCTCTGTTAGGAGCAGGAGCCAGTTGCAGGAATGCAGGGTGATTCAGTGGGAGAAGACTTAATAGCAGCAGCTACCAAGGGCTCCGTGGTGGCAAGGGGCTGGGAGCAGTCAGGGATGATTCCACAAGGAGGAGACATATGGGTGGACAGTGACAGCCAGCATGCAGGAAGGGTTCCTACAGAGGGCCCCCTGTAGATAAGGACATGCATCCTTTGGAGCAGGTTGGGGCAGGTGTGTGAGGGGAGGTGGGAGTGAAGGGGAGCCAGGTACCGAGGGACTGTTGTTCCCATAGAACTCTGAGGCAAGAAATGACTTCAGATAAAATAGTATCTACATATAATTTCAGCCATAAACATAACCATTGAAGAATTCTGTAAGAAAGAACCCAAAATGTTAGCAATGCTTACCTCTGAGTTCTGGGATTGGAGAGTGACATCTTTGTCCTTTGTTATAGTTTTTTGTGTATTCCAACTGTCAATGAGTATATGCTACTTTCTCTTTCTTTCTTATTTTAAGATATTTATTTCTAAATAGCTCTCTGTGAGATCTCATTCACATGCCATACAAGTTACCCACATGAAGTGTACAATTCAATGTTTTTTAGGATATTCACATTTGGACAATTGTCACACAAGCAATTTTAGAATATTTTCATTCCCTTCTCTAAGAAATCCTGTGCTAATTTGCAGTCATTCTAAATTTTCCTCACTGCCCCCACCCCTGCTTTCTGTCTCTACAATTCTATCTTGAATATTTCTTAAAAATGGAAACTAATAATACATGGTCTTTTGTGACCATCTGTATCATATAATGTGTCTGTACTTCACTTTTTTATAACTGAATAATATTCCCTTGTATGGATGTACCATACTTTTTTATGCATATTTAGTTGATGGACACTTGGATTGTTTCTGTGTTCTAGTTATCATAAATAATGTTTCTATAAACATTTCATGATTTTGTGGGAACATACATTTTCAATTATTTTGGTTATATACCTAGGAGTGGAATTGCTGGGTATATGGTAACTGTATTTAACTTTCTAATGAATTTCCAAACTGTTCTCCAAATTCTCGCCACCACTTTACATTCCCAGGACCAGTGTATAAGTATTCCAATCTCTTCCAACCTTATTCATCATTTATTATTATGTATCTTTTTTATTCTGGCTATCCTAGTGGGTATGAGATGGTATCTCCTTGTGGTTTTTATATGCATTTCCCAAGTGAATAATCATGTTGACCATTTCATGGGCTTATGAGCCATAATAAATGTAAAATACCTAGTCAAATCCTTTTCCCATTTTAAAATTGTTATTCATCTTTCTATAAATGACATATGAATTCTTTATTTATTCTGGATATTATATCCTTATAAGACATCTGGTTGTCTTTTCAATTTCTTGATAATGTCCTTTGAAGCAAAGAAGTTTTAATTCTAGTGAAGTACAATGTACTGTTTTGGTTGCTTATTTTTTAGGTGCTAGGAAACCTTTGCCTACTCTTAAGGCCATAAAGGTTTACCCCTGTGTTTTCTTCTAAGGGTTTTGTAGCTTTAACTCTTACATCGAATTTAGGTCTTTAGTCTGCTTTGAGTTGATGATTGCATCTGGTGTGAGGTAAAGTCCCAATCTCCTTTATTCATGCAAGTATGTATAAGTTCGTGTATGTACACATATATTCACCCAGCTGTCTCAGCAGCATTTGTTGAAAATACTCTTCTTTCCATCATTGAATTATCTCGGCATCCTAATCAGAACTCAGTTGCTCTTGAGTCTGGACTTCTGTACTCTCAATTCTATTTTGTTGGCCTATGTGTCTATCCTTATGCTAGTGATTTATTCAAAATGATTTTAGTTAACAATAGCTTTGGAGTAAGTGTTGAAGTTGCAAAGCGTAAATCCTTCAACTTTGTTCTTTTTTTTAAAGATTGTCTTTGATCTTCTGGATCCTTTAATTATTATATACACTTTAGGACCAACTCATCAATTTTAGCAAAATAACCCACTGGGATTTTGAGAGTGATTGTGTTGAATTTGTAGTTCTATTTGGGAACTTTAAAAACAAAAGTGGTCTGGAAGTGAGAGGTAGAATAGAGTGGAGGCTTCAGAGTCAGGTGGACAGGGGATTGTCCTTCATACTGGCAGTCCCAGCACAGACCAGCTTTGTGATCTTGGAGAAATAATCTTCTCCTTTGAACCTCAGATTCCTCATTTGTGAAACAGGCCTAAGGGGCCTCAGCCTACAGATGAGTTCTCCTGTGTAGGTTCCGAGGATGACACCTGGTACAGAGCTGTAGTATCTGTACATTTCCTGGGGCCGTGGGACCATAGACAAGAGGGAAAGTATAGATGGGGAAATGTAGACTGGAAAGGACCCTAGTGATTAGTTTAACTCACATGAATATTTCATTGTCTCTGACTTAATCTTTCTTTTGTCCCTGGAATACTTTTTCTTACCACACCCAAGACAAAATCCTGCCCATCCCTGATGGTTTAGCTGGAAGCAATCTCCCTTCTGAGAGCACCGGGTGTTTTTTCTTTTCTGATAGAGACTAGTTCATTTGGCTGTTTTTTGCTAATAGGGTGTGAGTCTTGACTCCACTATTAGACTGTGCACCTATAGAGGTAGGGTGCTGCAGTGCCCTTGGTGGCCTATGAGTGTGGAAGGGCAGGAGACGGTTTGGTGCCATTCATGTTCCTATAGTGTGTGTGTGGGGGTATGATTTCCCTCTACCCTTCTCTCCATCCCTCTCTCCCACATACAACCCCGCCCCATAGTCAACTGGGCTCTGCCAACAGGCGAAATGTCTAAGGACACAGGTGTGTTGACTCTTAGCGACCAAAGAAAGGGCTTACTTTGCTTTGGGGTATGGAGTTTGCTTTAGCACCCGCACCTGCTATAGCTGGGAGGTGGCAGCAACCTCTCCAACAGAAAGGAAGCTTATCACTGATTTTAATTTTGCAGTCTGACCGATGAAAAATAGTACACTGGTTTGTATTTCTTTCATTACTGTAGAGGTTGAATTTTTAAAAGTATTTATTAGCCCCTTGTGTTTAGTCAGCTTTCTAGTACTGTGAAAAAATACCTGAGATAATGAACTTACAGGAAGAAAGGTTTATTTTTGCTCATTGTTTTGGAGGTTTCAGTGCATATTCACTTGGCTCTGTTACGCTGGGGACAGCATGGTGCATCAGGCAGGTGTGTGTGGCAGAGCAGGTACATTGACCTCCTGGTAGCTGGAAAGCAGAGGAAGGGCCAGAGCGCTAATACCCCTTTCAAAGTCATCACCCAGTGACCTACTTCCTTTCATTAGGCCCCACCTCCTAAAGGTTCCAGCACCTCCCAATGGGGCCACAGGCTGGGGACAAGTGCTACACGCAGGGGCACTTGGGGATGGTTAAGATCCATACTGTAGCTCCTTTGTGCTTGTCCCCGTTTTCCTTTTCCACCTGCATATTTCAGTACTAGATTCTCGCTGGTAAAAGGCTAATGATTAGCAGGAAATGAAGTTGGACAACTTGTGAGGCGCAGGTCGGTTAAAAGTTTGAGCTGGCTCAGTGCCGGGGAGTGCACTTGTGGTTTCTGTAAGTCTGGGACGTGTATGGGGGGGTTGTTCACAGGTAAAGACAAGGCCTTGGTTCCTGGCCTCTCACCACTGACCTAAGTGTGTGCCCCTCCAGGCTGTGTGGGAGAGGGTTTTGCCTGTGCTCCCAAGGAAGTTCAAACTTGTAGCACCATTCCCGTTCCCGGCTGTAGCTCCTCAGCTGAGATCCATCTCTTCATCCTTTCATTTCAGTCTGCTTGCTGCCTTCAGATGTTGGCACCTCTGTCAAAATGTCTCCTATGTGCACACAGGCTTCTGATCACTTCCTTGAGAAAATAGAATTGAACATTACACACCCTGTTGCGGGGAATTATTGCTTTTTTATTTTGTTTCTGTTACCAGTTGCCTGTTGATTACTTAAATATCTGCTGAAGGCTGGAAGTGGGCTCAGGGCCAGCACACACAAGGAAGAGGCAATCCAAGCGCTCACTCCATGTGGCAAGTTCTGAGGGGCAGAGCTTGCTCTTGGGGTGGGATGGTCACAGAAAAGTCAAGCTTGCCACAGGGGAAGCTGAGGCAAAGAAGCCAGCGCCTTGTTCTTGCTCAGAACCCAATAGGAAGGCTTTCTGGAGGCTTCACCAAGCAGGGAATGAATGCTGGAGTGTCAGTGCTGTAGCCAAGGGGTGAGCAAGCGCTAGGAGCTAGAAGGCTGGGTGGAGCTGCTGCTGCAGGACAACCTGGAGTGCATGAAGCGGCAGGGGACTGAGAGGTTGAGGGCAAGGGGTATGGTGGTGGGGTGAAGGATGGGGCTGAAAAAGGGGACCTGGGTACCTGGAGAGGGCAGTAGGCTTTGTTCCTTAGGTTATGGGAATGTGAGGGTGGGACAGCTTCAGTCACAGCACTGGGGGAGGGAAGAGCGGCCTTGCTGGGGATGGGATGTGGGGCTAAGCAATAGGGCCAGGCAGAGCTGACTCTGGTTTGGGAGCCTATGTGGATGGAGTTCCACGGAGGCAAGTAATGAGCTCAGGATTAGCCAAGTTAAATTTGAAGAGGGTGTGGTACATCCAAGAATATGGGGCTTGGAGGAGAGAGATGTGGGATGGACATAGAGAAAGAGGCTTGACAGTCACAGACCTCTGGAGCTAGTTGAGTGAAGAAGTGTGTGCCAGTTTGCCTGCAGGGATTGGCATGAAAGAAAAAGATGATCAAGTCCTGAATCACCAGGATTCATGGGTGGATTGAGGAGGACCCCGGGTGGGGAAGACAGAGACAGAAATGAGAGGAACTTTATACCAGCAAGAAGTCCTGGAGGCTTTAGGAGGAGGCATTTTTCAGCAGAAAGGCACTGGGATGTGTCAAATGTGACAAAGATGTCTGGCAAGGTCACTTGTGGATAAGGGCATGGGCTTTGGATTGAGATGAACCAGACTTCAAATCCTGATTCCAGCGCACAGTCTCTCTGGGATCTTGGATTTGTCACTTATCTGGAACTTATATTTGGCATCTTTAGAAGGGAGAGATACTAATAGAGGACACTTTATTGTTTTGTTGCGAGGGTTATGTGATATTTTGCTCTTGCCTGTGAACAGAGAGCAAATGCTCCTATTATAAATATGAGAGACAGAAATGGTACTAAGATCCATTTATAAAGTGTGATAGGAATTACATAAGAAAATGTACTCAGGTCATATCCTATGCCCAGTGCCAGATGTGTGGTGCGAGAGAATCTGCCAGGGAAAAGATGAGTTGAGGGCTTGTAGGAGGCCTGGAATCTCACCGAGTTTGACAGTATCTGACTCAAGTTCAGTGCACGTGGAACCCACGTCCATGGGGTCTGATCTGAGTGGTCAGAACATACTTGGAGATTAAAGTGCTAGAATTAGATGGGTGTTTGATTAATTTTAGTGATGGCCTAAAAAATAAATCTAGGAAAGTGTGGGTTAAAAGAGTCAGGAGAGTGAGCCTTCTAGTTAAGGCCCTGAGTTTCAGCTCCACTCTCACCATCCCCAGGGGCCACTAGGGCAGCGCAGACTTGAATTTTTGGTGTGTGCTTTATGAGGACAGTGGCCCAGTACCCTTGTGGAGTTCAGGGGCACAGGCAGGGGAGGCCCTGTTAGCTCATGGCTAGGATCCATACAGAGCCTGATTCTGGAGAGCTGAGCCTAAAGGTGACAGGGAAGATTGTGAATAGCTGGGGAGGGGAGGATCGGTATATAAGGACTGACTAATGCTGTGAAAATGCCTCGAGTGGTTCTTTATGTCAAGACAAATTTGGGAGTTCACACTTTGACCCTTTCACTTAAAACACATTACAATGATGAATAAATATTTCAGAAATAATTAATACTGGACACATCCAGTAACAAGATAAACAACTTGTGGTCCAGAAACAAATCAATAGTAGATGGAAGTTGAGGCTGTAGAGTGGCCAGGCAGTGGGACCTTGGAGCAGTGTGCGGTGATTTAAAGTGTGGCTGCTGGGGGTGATGTGGACTTAAACCTCTGGACTTACATCGAGGACTGGACCCAAATCACTGGGTACCACTGGAGGCTGCAGCAGATGCTCATCCCCATCCCTTCCAGAGGCTGGAAGAAACTTCAATCAGAGCTTGGAGTTATGGCATGTTGCAGGGCTGAATGCCAGAGCAGAAGGAGACAGCAATGGAAGCCACACCACTAGACCTGACAGCTCAGTGACTAGATCAGATTGGCCCCCAAATCACCTTGGAACAAGAAACCCCAGCCACCGCCATCACCTGACCTGGGTATGAATCCTAAGGTAGACACTTAGCAGCTGTCAAAAAAGGAGGGGTGAAAAGAGAGGGACATGGTTTGGGGAAAACAGAAAATACTCCAGATGAACCTGCTTAAAGAAAGTTCTACAACACACGAAGAAAACATTGCTAAGGAAGTCAGCCAGCCAACAAGCTCAGAAATCAGTAGAATTCACTCCCACTGAAAGGAGAATAATAAAGCAATCTGAAAATGACTTTAAAATGAGTATGTTTAAGTATCTCAAAGACATAAAGGAAGGAATAATACCTAAAAAGAGCAAGAAATTATGAAACAAAAACAGGGAGGTAGAAATCAAGAACAGGTGCATATGCAAATGAACTAATTTAGATATCAGAAATGAGAATAAAAAACCCCAAACAAGTAATTGGAATAAAAGCAGTTTAGGAGACAAGATCAGCTCTGGACTGGAGATGCCCAAAATAACATCAATGCATCAGGAGATAACACTGGGGAGTTGACCCGAAATGTTGCACAAAGATGAAGAGACGAAAAATATGAAAGGAAAGTCGAAGGACGTGGCGGACAGACAGAGGGATTCCAACATGTGTCTGTCTAATAGGACTCTCAGAAACAGACGATCGAGGGAGAAAAGCAGTTTTCAAAAAGATAAAAGCTGAGAAGATACTGAAATTGAAAGAAAAGAGACAAGCCCTCGGATTGGGTTCACACAGTAAATGCTGAACAGAAATCAGGGTGGCACAGGGC
>PVKS010038445.1:0-17909 GCA_004027875.1 Aplodontia rufa
TGAGTAGGGGGGTGGTGAGGGACAGTTGACAAAGTTAGGTGGCAGGAGGTCTGTTCTCTTCTGCTCCCCGCCTGCCCATTGCAGGGCTGCGCAGGTGGAGGAGCACAAGAGAGGGGTGTGAGTTCCTTTTCTTCTTCATTTCTTTCCCTGCCACCTACTGGAGCTGCTTTGGGGACACTTTTCTCCCCTTTGGGGCTTCCTCTACTTCCAGAGGGCTGACCAAGGCTGCAGGGGATGGATTGGAAGGGTTAGAGGGAAAAGTTCTTCTCCCAGGCCCCTCCCCTCTGCATGGGTCCAGTGCTCCTTTGCCATGGGCACAGCCTGGCATGAATGCCCCTGCTGCCCTCCCCCAACCAACAGACTCACTCTCTCCTCACCCCTCTGGGCAGAAATGGCTAATCCAGGTGGTTAATGAACAGACACGGGCAGCTGCCTTCCAACCCCTCCCCCACCCCTCTCCTCTTCTGATTCTGATGCTTTGCCCACTACCCAGCTGGAGAAACCATACAGGGCTAATCCCAGTCCCCCTACTACTACCCAGGCCATGGCCAGGACTGCCTGCCTAGATGTTTTTAGACTGGCCTCCTCACAGAAGAGGAAACTGGGAGGGGATGGCTGAGAGGGGACTAGAGAAGCCTGCAGAGCTCTCAGGCTGGGCTCCCAGCAGGGGGGGTGGGACAGGGCTAGGGGATGGGTGCTGGCCGGGGGAGGAGTCCCACTGGGGAGGGTAGGAAGGCAACTGTGTGGAAACTAGGGCTCCAGAGTCTTTGGGGATGGGGCTTCTCTTCTGGAAGCCCCAGCAGCCCCTCTGTTTTGAGGAGCTGAGGTGGAATGGGAGGATGTGGAGGGAGCACTCTCTTTCCCCTTCCTGAAGCTGCCTGGAGGTGGGGTGGGGACCACTGTGGCTCAGACTTGGCCTTAAGTCACTCCTCCCCTTGCCAACTGGCGGCCACTCCTGTCTCCCCCACCCCAGCTCTCCCCTAGGACCTCAAAGCTTGCTACAACTGAGAGACCTTCTGCCTGACCCTCCTGACCTGGAGTTGGGAGGGAAAGCCCTAAATAGAATGAGTGTTGGGGATCCCAGGTTGGGGTTGACCTGAACTCTGCCACTCATGGAGGGAGCTGAGAGCAATGGGCATCCAGCCAGGGCTGGGGGCTCTCAGCCAGTCCCACAGGACTGAGCCGAGACTTCGATCAGGTCCTAAGGATTCTCAGAAGGTAAAGGAGGCAATTCAGGAATCTGTTTCCAATACCTGGCCTTGAACCCTCCTGGTCCTCCTGCCCCATCCCTCCTCCCATACTTCTTCATACTTTACTTCCCTCCTATCCCCCCTGCAGAACACCCCACTGGGTTGGCAGTGTCCAGGGCTTTTAAACCTGGATTGCTGGTGGTGCGCTGGGCTGGGCTGGGGTACATACCAGCCAAAGGAAGAAGCTACCATTCTGGGACCATCTTGGCACTGATGGACTATGGCTGAGGCCTTGCAGTTTGGGACCCTCAGTATCCTGTTTCTGGGAACATAGATGCAGGAAGCAAGAAGGGCTGAATGGATTTTTGTTTGGTTGAAGGAATGAGGGTCCAGAGGTGGAAACTGAGCTTAGTTTAAAGAAGAATGTCCAACAACTTTGGCAGGTCTGTGGATGGGTGGGCTGCCTTGTAAGGTAGTGAGCTTCCAGTCCTAGGGATCGTGCAGACAGTGGCTGGACAACAGCTTGGAAGGATTCCTGAGCTGGGATGTGGTTAGAGGCATGACATTTAAGGTCTCTTGGGATGAGGAGGTCCTGGGATTCTTGGAGTCGGGGAGTTCTCTGACACCAGCATGGGGGATCAGGAAGTCATGGCCTCTGGTCTGGGTGTGGACACAGACACACAGGGTCCCTCTCTCTGCCAATACTTAGGGAACAGAGAGACTAAAGCTTTGCCCTTGCACAGTGCCCCTCCCAGGCACCCGTCCCTCAACTGCCCACCAGGTCTGCCTCCAGCTGCTTCCTGCTAAAGTTCTGAGATTTTCCCATTTGTGAGCCTTGCACTGCTGGTTAACTCCTGGAGGGCTGGAGTGGCTCTGTGGACTGTGGGACACAGTGTGGAAGTGTAGTGGACAGGTTTCACCCCCAACTCCTGCCACCAGTGTGTGTGCACAGAGTGTGAGTGCAACTTGAACCCCTGCCCAGTTGGCCTTCCTGGCCAGTTTAGAGATAGTGGGCAAAGGAGCCATGCCTGGATCCACAGGGCAGGTCTCCTCAGAGCCTCAATTTCTACATTTGTAAATACTGCAGTGTTGTCAGGACAGCTTGAAGTGGTTTGTATAATAGTGTGTGTTGGGGGTGGTTACAGGCCAAGGGCACTGCTTTCAAGGGCCTCTTGGGGAGGGGTGTGAGGGAGGAGCAGGTGACCTCCCATGGGTCTGTGGTGGAGCTGTGAGGCGAGGGGTGGGCTTTTCCCAAGTCAGGTGTAGGGGGCTGGGCTTCCTGGGTGGGCAACCTCTTTCCTATGCTAGCCTACCTCTCCCACAGCGCTAGCCTGTGGATGCCCCAACGTCCCTTTTCTCCTGAGAGGGGAGGAGTAGGAGTTGGGGGTCACCCCAGCCAACCTCCTGCTTCCAGTTAGGGGAGCTCCTCCCCGACTACCAGCTTTCTGTGAAGAGGAAGACTTTCCCAGTGACTCTAAATCTCTTTGACCCTGGAAGGGGAAACTGAGGCCCAGCGTGGGGATGTGTTTGGGGATGGAGGGTAGAGGCCAGGAAGTTCTCCCAGTTGCTGGACTCTGAAGAAGGCAAGGAAGGGAGAAGGTGGTTTATGGAGGCTGGGGAGGGACTCGCCTTCATTTTGTCCCCAGTGCCATCCTTTTGTGGCCTCTGGCTTGGTGGCTCCCTGGCCGGCTGGCTCTTAGCTTTCCAGAACTATTAGGCTTGCAGAGGTGTGGGCACAAGCCAGCTGGAAAGAGTGGTGGGGGTGGCAGGGCTGCCAGCCTTGAAGCGATGCCCACCTCCCTGGGTGCCCCTGTCCCTTAGGCAAGGTCACATCCAGCCCTTACCTCTTTCCTTCTCTCAAAACTGCTTGAAGCACTTTCCCATCCCTGAAGGGAGTGCTGTGGGAGGCTGGAGACCCTCACTGCAGCTGGGTCCTGGGGCCAACCTGTACCCAGGTTGGTGACCTTAGCCATCTTCCTTCTTGTCCCCACCTTGGTTTTCCTTGGGGAAGGTGGCTGGCTTCTGTGGAGTTGGAGCTGATGTGGGGTGTGGTGGTGGGTGGGCTGGAGCCTGTTTCTGTGCTGCCTCCCCCAGGGCTCTGTCATTCCTTCCTTTTTAAGGCTGCGCTCCTGGAGCTCAGGCCTGGGCGTGGGAAGCAGGAGGGACTGGCCCAGGAGGGCAGGGGCCTGGGTAGCTGATATAATGGGGGATGCGGGTCACAGGAGTGCCTGGGTGGAATTTTCACCTTTGCCACAAGGAGGGTCCCCCAGGAACCCCTCAGCCCCCTCGATCCTTGTAATTTTCCGTGTGCTCCCTGAGGGCAGGCCAGTGCCTTCACCTCCTCGGTGATTATTTCTGGGCCTGGCAGAGTGCTGCAGAATTTAGGCCAGAGAAGTGAGGTTTGGGACAGGCCTGCTGGGGACTTTAGTCTGGAGATAGGGCCGTGTTCACTTGGAGGAGGAGAGCAAGGCAGAGAATGCCAGTCTGGAGCCAACCTACTGGGACCCAACTCATGACAACCTCATTTGCTAGTTGTGTGGTCTTGGCAAGTGACTGAACCTCTCCAAGCCTCAACTTCCTCACTGTAAAATGGGATAATAATAGTTTCTGCTTCATTGCAAGGTTATGAAGGTCAAATACGTTAGTGTGTTTAAGGCACTTTGAACAGTGCCTGGCACGTAGTGCCTAATCAGTGCTAGTAATTATTATTATTATTGGTGGTGATGGTCTTCTTGGAGCCCACCTCTGTAGACCCTTTACTCACCCATCCTGGTTGGTTCCTCCCTGAGATGAGGAGGACCTGGGGACTGGAGAGTGGAGGGAAAGGGGACAAGGTTTTCCCTGGAGGGGTCCTAGAATCAGAGCCCAGAGCAGTCATTCTTTCCTGTAGTGCATCTCCTCCTCTCTCTCTGCAATTAGGGGGCAGGCAGGGAGATGAGGGGACCTCATTTCCCCAGGGAGCCTACTAAGATCTGTGTTTATGGAGGACTCTGAGAAAGCTGCCATCTTTGTAAACAAGACACGTTATTATAAACCAGCCCTGCCGGATCCCAGCTCACCCTTTCACGGGGTCACTGAATAGGAGGCTGTCAGGCCTGGTAGAGACCTGGCCTCCAGGGAGGCTAGCTTTGACCATGGACTGCACCCACAGCAATGGCATCTGCACTTTAAAGTAGGACCCCAAACAACTGCTGCAAATTGTCTCTTATACTCTCCCTGAAATTTAACCTGCGTTTCCTCATGCTGCAACTTTGGTTCAGTCCCTTCTTCCTGAGCACTATATAAACTGAGAGTTTTGAAGCCGGAACAGGGTAGGGCCCGTCTATACTCCCTCTCCATTCCAGGCCTCTGCCCTCTCTGGGGTCCTCTGCTTTCCAGTGCCCCTGACATTCCTCATTAGCAGGGGTCAGCCCTCAAGGCCTGCCAAGCTATGCTCTCCACCCAGCCTGAGTCCCACCCAGGGAGGCCTGGGCTGCTCTGGGTCGGGGGTGAGCTCTGTTTCCGGGTCCCTGGCCCGCCCAATTGCAGCTGTAAAAGACGTTAAGCATTCTTTGTTTTTGGAGAAAGAATGGGCTGAGGTTGATTGTGATGACAGCTGAGAGCCCTCACCCGCCTCCCCTCAGCCTCTGCTCACCTCTGCCCCATTTCTAGGACATTGCTCTTCTGGAAGTGCATCTCACCTTTGACCCTTGACCTACCAGGCCTGGTCAGTCAGGTGGTCTGCAGCCACCCTTTAGGGGAACAGCCTATGGGTTCAGACCTGGGTTTGGATGGGGTGAGTGCAAGTGAGGGTCTGTACCCTGGGGGTCCCGCAGTGGGGGAGCAGTACTCCTCCAGGAGTCTGAGACTAGTGCTGGCCCTCTCCCTCACTAGGCCTCAGTGTCCTCACTTATGAAACAGAGGGCTGGAGAGGACTGGAGGACTCTGAGTCTATCTCCCCCCACCCAGCCTGCCAGGGCTTCCCCTGGACCCAGGGTGTGGAACTTCACCTTGGATTGACCTTGCCTCCCTCCCCACCCTGCCCCCACCTCTGGCAGTCGCTGGCAGGAAGTCCTGCTGATTAGGGCCCTAATCACCGGCTGAGACTCCCAGAAAAGGCACAGCTGGTTGAGCAGAGAGGGGCCGAGGAACCGGGAAGGGGGTGTTGGGCTGAGTTTGGGAGCAGTTGATGCCTGCCTGGGTTGGGGCTGGAAGAGGCAGGTGACCCCAGGGATCTACTCCTTGAATCAGGGCTTGCCTGTGTACCCACTGTGTAGCAGCAGCTGAGACCAGCTGGCCTCCTGACTGTTCATGTTAAAAGCCTTTTACGGCATCTACCCGGTGCCAGGCAAGGTGCCAGGTTTGGGGCTGGAAAGGCCAGGGAGACGCGTTCCACTGGGAGGCAAGGGGAAGTAGTCAGAGCGCTTCTGCAGCAAGCAGTGGGAATGTCAAGCGGAAGCAGTTTGCTGGAGCTGGTGGAGTGGAGACCGCTTGAAGGCTGAGAAGCAGTTTAGCAGGGGAAAGGACAAAGGTTTCCCAGGTATGGGAGAGGCATGCACAGGGGCCCAGTGACATGCACGTAAGGATGGGCAGCACAATGCCTGCAGACTTGCGTGGGAGCTGGACAACTTGGGTGTCCTTCCCTGCTCTGCCACTTATTCCCTGTATGACATTGGCCTGAACCTTAGTGTCTGCATCTGAAAAATGGGGTTACTGTTCCGCCCTCGTAGGGCTATGAGGGAATCGAAGTGAGATGCTATTCACTAAGTGTGGCGCTCAGTGCCTGGCACAGTGAATGGCAATTTAAAAATGACAAGTGAGAGCGAGGGTGGCTTTGGGGAGAGCCCAGATGTTGCTGCGGGGTGGGGGATTTTCTGGCCAGATTAAAAGGAAGCTGCAGAGGGTTTTAATAGAGGAGTAATGTGGTGAGA
The DNA here is from genome assembly GCA_004027875.1 of Aplodontia rufa. NCBI lineage: Eukaryota > Metazoa > Chordata > Mammalia > Rodentia > Aplodontiidae > Aplodontia > Aplodontia rufa. The sequence continues at coordinate 6,101 of PVKS010038445.1, forward strand.
TTTTTATTTAGGAAGGGGGTTGGGCAAGGGAGGCCTGGGGACAGGCCACCAGCCAGGACCTGGGTCCCTGGAGCCCTGTGTTCAAATTCCTTAGCTCTGGGGCAGGGACATCCTCTCCCATGTCATTTATTTCCCTGGGCTTCCTTCCATTCCCAACTTTTGGATTTAGAGGCCAAGGAAGCGCTGAGCTCTTCTTCCTGGGAGATCCCTCAGGCCAGGGGAGAGCCCTCCTAGGCAAGGCTTCCCACACAAGCCTGAGAGCCTGAGATGCAGCAGGCAGGCATGAGGGTAGACTGCAGGTGGTTCACATTTCTAAGACATCTTTTACCATTTGGTCTGGCACATAGTAGGCACACTGTTGAATAAATGAATGAATGAATGAACAGGAGTGTCCACTAGTCAGGATATCTTTGGAAGAAGTGGTGCCTAACTGTAAGTGGCCTTGGTGAGTATGGGGACAGAGGTTTCTATCTAGAGTCAGGAGGGATGTTGAGTGTCTCAAAAGCTAAGTCCTACCATGTCACAGGAGCTCGGTGACTGCGTTGAGTAGGACCTTCAGGAACTTTCACTGCTTGGAGCCAGGCCTGGATTCCAGGATAGATCTCTTGGAGAGCAGGGATGAGGAGTGGGGTTGAGGAGCTGGGAGGAGGCCAGGACTCTCCTGAATTCCCCTCTGAAAGTCCTGGGGCCCATCTCCTGCCACTTGGGCAGACTATTCTGTGTCTGCTGTTGCAAGCCTGATCCCTCTAAAGTGTTAGAAATTGCTGGGTGCGGTGGTGCACGCCTAAAATCCCAGCAGCTATGGAGGCTGAGGCAGGAGGATCACAGGTTGGAAGCCAGCCTTAGCAACTTGGTGAGCTCTAAGCAACTTAATGAGACCCTGTCTCAAAATAAAACTTAAAAGGGCTGAGGATGTGACTCATTGTTTAAGCATCCCTGGGTTCAATCCCTGGCAATCAATCAATCAATCAATCAATAAGGGAAGGAAGAAAGGAAGAAAGAAAAGGTTAGAAACTGATTCCTCTGTGTCTGGCTGCAGCCCCTTCCTCCCCTACCTCCCCGCTTCCATTCCCTTCCTTCATGACACCCATCTCCAGTGTGGTGTGATAGCATCTGCTCTGTGACAGGAAGGATGAGAATAGATTTGGGGAGCCTGCCACAACTGAGGGTGGCGAGGGGTCTGCATAATGCAGTGGAAGGACCCAGGCTGGGACATCAGGTGGCCCACTGGTCCCCCTTTGCACTGTGTGACTGGTTTCCTCTCCTGTGGACTGAGAGGCTGGAATGAGGAGAGTTTTTTCTTTTCAGCAGTGCTGAATTTTGCCAGTCTATGGATCTTTCTGGACAGAGGCTCCTGCTCTTGAGGCCTTTGGCAGAGCTGCCCAGTGTGGAGGTTGGGGTGCCGAGGGCCATCAGGCATCTGCTGGGACACTGGCTGCTCAGGCACTGTGCCACCAGGCAGCTCTGTTTCTTGAACACAGCAGAGGACAATAGCTGCGAGGGCTCAGCCCGCAGGAATCTCAGAATCTCTATCTCTGTCCCAGTGACTCAGGTGGGGATGCGCTGGCAGGACTGGAGCAAGGCAGGGAAGGGAGCGAATCTACTGGCTCCCCCTTGGCCACTCTTAGGGGACAGAGGGGAGGAAGTGATGCGCTAAGGGTGGGGGTGCAGAGGCGACTGAGTAACAGCTGTGAGCAATGGCTCAGCGTCTCAACCGGGCAGGTGGCTCCCACTCTCTGCCTCAGCAAATGCTCCCCAGAGGCCCAGCCACTGAATCACTGCAGCCTAATCCCCCTGGTCCCTTCCGCCGCCCTTAGGATCTGGGAGTCCTGGCATGCAGGGGTAACTTGCCCATGCCTCTATTCCCTTTCCCTCCCTGTGTCCCTCTTCATTAGTCCCTCCTACAATATGCTGTCACATCCTTATCTTCCAGGCATCCAGGTGACTTGGTTTACCTGAAGGGGCATGGAATTTGCAGCCTGGCTGCCCTGAGTTTGAGACTAGATCAGCTACTCCTGGCTATGTGACTTTGGCCAACTTGCTTCTCCTTGCTCAATTTCAGTGGCCTCATTTGGAACAAGGGGTATGGCTTGTTGTACCCAACACTGGAAGGGTTAAATGGGTCCACGTGACCAAAGTCAGACACACACACTGAATGTGTTCAAATATGCTTGAACCTAAACTGTTTGGGCACCACCTCCGTTCCTAAAATTCCTGTTCTTCACGTTTTCATCCCATAATATCCAGGTTATTTATCCTCCCATCAGCTGCACCTGGTTGTGCACCTGCCCACCCATTCCTGACACCTCCTTCCCACCTTCCATCTCTCTGCCTTATCCCTTCACCTGCGCTTCCAGACACGAGGGCTCAAATAGGACAGGCAGGTCCTGTGGAATTTGCTGCTCAGCCAGGCTCCTGTGCACACTTTGAAAGGAGCGCAGAGACCTGGGTGAGCTTCAAGGCGCCCCAGGCTGCTCTGTCACCCCCGCCCCCAGCCATTCACAGCTGCTGGTTTCCAGGTCTGGCTTCCTGAGTTCGCTGTTCTCAGGGCCTGGCAGGCTGCTCCTGCCAGTGGGCGTGTTGACGGTGCTGGTGTCTGGCTCGGGTGGGGCTGGAGCACCAGGGAGTGACTCTGCATCTGGCAAAGTGGTCTGGCGTGTGTGCTGTGTGCCTCGGGGTGTGGGTGTCGTGAGCTGTGTGTATACATGGCTGTGGCTGCGGTCGCTCTGGGTCAAGAGTCTATCTGATGGGAGATTTCTCCTGCCCATTTAAAATCTGCTGTTTGCTAAGCTAGAGAGAGCCAGGTCTCCCGCCACCCCTCCTCCTGTCCCGTCCCCTGGTTTCAGATGCCTGCATCCCTGAGGTCCTGGGGGTGGGGGTGGGGGCAAGGAAACATTGCAGCGGAGTGGATATGCGTCAGATGGAACCAAACAATGCTGGTGACAGCCAGGCCTCCTCTGGCCTTCTGTGCTGGCCTTGCTTCAAGTCTCTGCTGCCAGCTAATTGGGAGTGAGAGGGGCTTCCTGCCACTCGACCACAGATGGACTTAAAGGAGCAACACAAACCTGGGCTGCCCTGCCCCGGGGACCTCCGGCTTCCTGGGGCTCCTGGTGCTCCTGTCAGAGCAGATGGGGGTCCACAGCACCAGCCCTGGCTGTGCCCTAATCGTGTGGGACAATTACGCTAACTCCTTCTGTCCCTGCCATCTGTGGGCCAGGAGTTTTCTCCGTGGGCAAATTTTCAGATAGCTGAAGCTTAGGTGCGTACGAGTCCGTGGATGTCTCCTGATGGGGGTCACGTGAGTTGTGTAGCCCTCCAAGCCAGGGAGATGAGAATCTTAAAAGCCGTCTCCCTGCTTGCAGTCTGTTCTCGTGTATTGGTTTCTTCTCTGTCAAATGGGGATAAGAATGGAGCCTACGTCACAGGTTGAGTGAGGGTTGAGTGAGTGGAGATGGGGCAGTTCACTGCTCTGCAGATGAAGTACCGTGGAGCAGGAACTGCATCCGGCTAACGTAGAACGGGCCGCGTGCTCACCAAGCATGCCGAATGCGCCAGACTTTCTTACCGGGGGAATCTCAGCACTCCCAGCCATGCTGCCAAGTAGATGTCCCTGCCCGCTTTACAGACGTGCAAACTGAGACTGAGGGGGATTAAGTAAGGTCTCCATCGCTGCTCTCTGGGGACACTGGTATTTAAGCTGGTGCCTGGCTCCCAGTCCAGCCAGCTTCTTGCCCTTCAGTGGGAAACTCAGGGAGGGCCTCTTGGTGTGCTCAGGAATTTGGAAATGAGGATCCAGGCCCAGAAGGAGCTGTTTTCTTATAGAGCCGAGCCTGCTCCCCGCTACTGGGTTTAGGTTTAGTGCTAATCTGTCTGGAGTCAGATGAGGAGGCAGAAAGACCCCGGGAGGATCCAGAGAATATAAAGGCCATAGATCGGTATTGAAGATATGGAATTTTCTCCCGAGGAGTATGTGTTCGGCTTTGTTTTACACTCTGTTCCTCCTTTTGGCAGGTTTTAAATTTTTAAAAAGAGAGGTAAGTAGACATCAGGAAGGACTTTGTGACCGTCAGCCTCTGTAGGGCACTGGTACGGGCAGTGTGGGGAGCCCAAAGAATCAACAAAAATCTAAGGTATTTCTTCAAATCTGGGATGGCCTTTTTTTAAAATTAATGTTTTAATGGTTCCAAAATTGGAACGTACCTCTCAATTGATGGTGGATGTGTGCAATGAGTTTGGGTAGTGTGTTTCTTTCTCAACAGTTGGGATCCCATTAGTGGTGCCCCTCGGGATCCAGGGCATCCTCAGAGTGAACACGGGGCACACACTGCAGTTTGTAAGGAAGCCTGCGGGCACAGCAGGGAGGGCTCTGTGAGCCATTGTCCTGGCCAGCCTAGGTTAAATAAGCAAGAGGCTGAGGTCCTCACAGGGTGGTGTCCCTGTGGGTTTGAGCATGGCTCCAGCCCCGGATTCCCTACTGGGCAGGCTCAGGCCCACCCCATCCTGCCGCCACCCCTCCTGCTTTCCCATTGCTCTTAGACTTTTCCCATGCGTCCTTCCTGCCTTGCTCCTCTAGCACAGCTTAGGGTCAAAGATTTCTGTCCCTTCAAGTTCTCATCAAGGGACAGAAACCCTCAGCGTGGAGAGAGGGGGTGGGGCGGGAAGCCTCCCTCTGGGTGTAATTTTGGGAAAAACAGATGGACTCAAGTCCTAGTGAGGTAATACCCTCCTCATGCCTCCACTACAGCAGTTACCGGGCTGTCGTGTTTACATGCCTGTCTCCTCCACAGGGCAACGAGCTCCCCTCCCGGGCAGGGCCCTTCTTCTCTGTCTCCCTAGCTGGAAGCAGGGCGTGGAGGGGCTCGCAGAGCTGTGGCTTGACTGCGTGGTCTTGCTTCCTGTGCCTGTCACCTTCTTCTAGCCCAGGTTCCGCTAGAACCTTGACCACAGACCACAGCCCTTTCCTTGACCAGTGTCTTCTAGGAACTTCCTAGAAGCTGTGTTCTGCACCCTGGCCATGCCACCTGGCCACCTGGAGGAGGGGTGGTGTATTCCTGCTCTCAGAGTCTGCATTCCCAGCAGCCTGTCAAACAGCCTCCACTCTGTAGTGGGCTCCCCTGTTCCACCATCTTGCTGTGTCCCCTTTAAGCACCCCCTTCACATGTCCCTTCTGCTTGCTCCAGCTTAGAACTCTTGCCACCCCAGTGGCTGCCTCTTCCAGGCTAGACCCCTGGCCTCTAGTCCCGCCCTCTCTGGCCCCTCATTGGCTCCAGGCTTTGGGCCACTTCAGAGCCCTGGATATTCGCCTCAGCATGGCCCCAAGTTGCCCCTCAGCTCTGCCTCCCACACTTTGCCCGGTGTGCCCCCGGCCCAGCCAGCTGGTTTCCTTTCTGTCCTCTCCCCTGACCTTCCTTCTACCCACCTCACAGACCATGCCCTCTGCGAACCACTCCCTGTGGCCACTGATTAGGCAAGGCCGTGTGGCACTGGGGCCAGCCAAGGCCTTGAGCTCAGCCAGAGCGGAACTCTGATTCCAGTTGCATTATTTGCTGATTGTGTGACCTTAGGCTGAGGCTATGACTTCTCGGAGCCTCGCTTCCTCATCTGTAAAATGGGCTGATAACCTCTACCCCGGAGAGGAGTATGGAAGGAAAGTAAACGTGAAAATGGAGCAAAGGCTTTGCAGAGGAGAGCTGAGGGATGGGGCAGGGAAGGAGACAGCCCGGTCCCGAAGGGCTGCGACATCCATATTAGGGCATTTGGACTTTATCCCATGGAGCCGGGAACCGTGCAAGCCCTTTAGGTGCTCGGTGTGCATTTTAGAAATAGCTGTCTGCCTGCCAAGTGGAGAACAAATTTGAGGACTGGGAGACCTGTGGGGAGCGATCAGCTCTGTGATTCAGGGCACGCGGGTGGTGGCTCAGGGAAACATTAGGAGGAGCACTTGTCCAGGCTTGGTGGGAGGGAGGGGAAGGAGGCATTGAGGGGGACACTCAGGTCTGCCTTGAACAACTTCGGGTGGCCTGGAGATGGGTAAGTGGGGTGGTTGACCATGCTTAGCAGGTACCCAGGAGATGGCTGAATGCGGGTGGAACAGGGAGCCCAGGATACTGGCCAGTGTCAAGCCCTGGGCACAGCTGGCCCTGCTGGTGTTTTCCATGGCCCCTTCCATCCTGCCCTGGACTTCTGGCTGCTGCAGGGCCCCACTCATGCCCCAGACTGGCTCTCTGGAGCTCAGGCTCTGCTCGCAGTAGGTATTCAGAGCTCCGCTCCTGTGATCTCCAGCGTTTGCTCGCCCCTCTGGCCAGGCGAGCAGTCACTGATTTGGGGTGTGTCCTTGGGTCTCGGTTTGATCCCCTGCCAGCGAATCTTTGGAGGTGCTTTGCCAACAGTGGAAGCCTCCAGGGTGCAGTGATCTGGGGGCCATCGTGTGCCATCTCCCAGGCTCTGGGATCAGCCTCAGGGGAGAAGGCACGCTGGTCCCACGGCCAGGTCTGCTAGCTCCAGCCACCCAGCCCTGTGCTGTTCCTGGGCCTTCCCTCTGAGGGCTGCTCTGACTGCTGCATTCCACAGGCTCCTGAAGGGCTGGGCACACCCAGCGGTCCCCCTCTTCACCTAGTCAGGCTGGGAAGCCACTGCGCTGCGTGTGGGTGCGCTGAGAGGCACTGGGGTGTTTGCTAGAGGGGAACTTCTCTGCGTGGAATCTCAGAGCATTGGGGAGCCTCGGGGCTGCTGGTGGTGGGCAGGGGTGACCAGTGAGTGGGAGGAGGGTCCAGAGTCAGAGGAGGAACTGAGGAGGAAAGGAGGGCTGCTGGAGCTCGGGAGGCAGGTCGACCAGGTCAGCGGTTCCGTGGGAGGATTTTGGGGAGGGGGCCATTGGGACAGTGTCCTGAGTCAGACATCTGGGATCCCCTGTGTCCTGTCTGCTCCAGGTTCTGAGTCCCTTTACAGAAAGGGCCAGGCTGCTCTGTGTTCCTGTTGGCTCTGGCTCTGGAGGGGGACTTAGGGTTGGGACATGCCCCCTGGATCGAGGTGTCCCTGGGAACAGGCAGGCCCCTTCTTGCCTCCAGGAACTTGATGCACTTCCTTTCCTGGTCCTAGAAGAACTCTATATAAGGGAAGGAAACAGCCTTGCAGGCCCAGGAGCCTGGAGAGGCTGGAGCAGGTCCTGGTGAGGGCACAGGCCTGGGGAGGAAATGGAGCCAGGACAGGGGCTACCTCCACCAGGGACCCCTCCTGCCCAGGGCACAGGCTAGGCCTGGGAGGTTGGTGTCTTCGACCCCCGTCTGCATCTTTGAGCCCCTGGCCCTTAAATCGGGCCTTGCCTTCCTCTCTGCCCCACCCCTCCATCGTCTTGGTATCTCCAGGCTCCCTGTCTTTTGCGTCCTCAGGTCCTGAAGGACACTTGCTTCCTGCCTGACTTCCAGGCCAGCAGCTGGCCCTTTCGCCTGGGTCTCCCAGCCTGCCCTTGTGGGCTTGCAGGGGGTGCTGGGCTTTCCGGTGGGTATCCGTGGGCTTGCGATGTGAGCACGGAGGAGCTGGGCTTGCCTGGTGAGGGGCATCTGGCTGGTTCCTCCGTCGTGGGCGAGGAGATGGGACCCCTCTGGGGTCACCATCCAGGTTATCCTTTTTTCCTTTTTGGGGGATGGGGGTGGTGGTGCTGGGGATCAAAGCTCTTACACCTTGAGCTAGACCCCCAGTCTTCTGGCCGCTGCCTGGCCACAGGTTCCTGGGGCAGGGTGTAAACAACAGGCAGGGTGGTGGTCACGATGGGTCTGCTCTGGGAGTGGGGAGCGGTGCCCTCCCAAACCGTGGGTGGCAGAAGGCAATGGAGGCTGGGGTGGAGATGAGGGGCCCTGGCTTTCGGGTGCCTGGTGGCTCCTTGTCTCTCTTTCCCCTCCTCTGCCTTCCCCTCACTGCTGTTAATGTCACTACTGTCATCCCCTGCTTGCCTGAGCTTCCCATCCTTCCCCTCCCGTGGTCCCTGCTCAGGAGCTCTCCTCCTGGAGACGGTTTCCGCCTGGTCCCTTTCCTGCTCAGTGCCTTCAGTGGCTCCCGTGCCAACTCCCTGGCTGGGCATTGCCAGTTGCCCATGGTGAAGCCTGGAAGGAGAGTGGCAGCCGGTCTTCTTGCCTCCTCTGCTTCCTCCTTTCACCCATCCTGTGTCCGGCCAAAGGCCACTTCCAGAGGTTCTTGTGACATGCCAAGCATTCCCGCTGCCATGCCTCATTGCTGCATTATTTCCTCTCCAAATGCCCTGTCCCCATCTCCTTTCAAAACCGTATCCGCATCTCTAGTGGGCATCGGGCTCTGAGCCGGGCACTGGAGCCTGTCTGATGCCCGAACTCTGTGTCCCTCCAGCCCCTGCACCATGGTGCATGCCTGCCTAGCTGCAGGGGACGTGGGACAGGATGGGACAGGCAGGGAAAGGCAGGTGTCTGAATCACACAGACCCAGGCTACAGTCCTGGCACTGTCACCTTGTCACTGTGCCTTCCTGAATCTGACAGCTTTGTTGAGCGGATGCCTGAGACCCAGCAGGATTGGATACTAATTTCTTCCTTATCGGGGGGTTGTGAGGATCGAAGGTAATACATGCCTGGGCTTACAACAAAGATAGGTGTGCGGAAACCCCACCCTGCTTCTGCCTGACTATTGCTACTAGCTGTTTGACTTTCGGCAAGTTGCTTAACTTCTCTGAGCCTATTCTGTTTACTTCAAAAATGTTTCCAGAAGATTAAATAAAGCAGTGTATGTAAGGCATCCAGCTCAATGACACACAGCAGGTGCTCTGTAGACCCAAGTATCCTTTCTTTCCCTTTTTAATATCAATTGAGGTGGGTGACTGGAGTTGTTGGAACAGGGACGTGAGTCCTGAGTTAGCAAGAACTCTAGAAACCACGCACCTATCCATCACAGGTGTGTGGGTGAACTGCATCGATTTCTGCCTGGAGAGGGAAGGCGATTCGGATACATAGTAGCATGAATGAATGTCGGAAACATGGTGAAGGGAGTCTCAGTCTGCCCTAGCTGTCACAACAAAATACCACTCACCAGGGGGCTCGAACAGCAGAAATTGGTCTTCTCACAGTTTTGGAGGCTGCAGGTCCGAGATCTCGGCGTCAGCAGGGTTGGTTTCTCCCCGGGCCCGTCTCGGTGCCTCGCAGATGCCATCTCCACCCCATGTTTCACGTGGTCTTCCCTCCGTACCTGCACCTGCGCGCTGATCTTCTATAAGGACACTGATCATGTTGGATTAGGGCCCACCTTAATGACCTCATTTAATTCAATCAGGGTCTCAAAGACCCTGTGTCCAAGGAGACTCACATTAGAAGGTGTTGGGAGATAGGTGTTAACATACGAACTTGATGGGGGGGGGGCGCATAATTAAGCCCATAGCACCAAGTGAAAATGAGCCAGAGACTGAATAGTCCAGGTCGCGTGATTCCTCTTACTTGAGCACGTCAGGAAAAAGGCACGATGTCCCATTTCCCCTCTGCTTTCACACCACAATCAGCATTGAGGACTTCCGTGTCCCCAAGACGAGTGCAAGAGAGGGTTGGGGATTTAGCTCAGCGGCAGAGCGCTTGCCTAGCATGTGCAAGGCCCCAAGTTCGGTCCTCAGCACCGAAAAAAAAAAAAAAAGATGTGCAAGCAATGCCTTCTGCAGGGCACAGCAGCTTGGTGACCCTAATTCCTATCCGGTTCTGACGCCATCTGTCAGATCCCACAGGCTGGGGACTGGTTGTCTTATCTGTGCTTCTGACCAACTGACTGTGAATCAGCCTCCCACCTCTTGTTGGGTTAATCTGCTCACAGAATTCAGGGAACAAGTAGGTTTAGTGATTTATTATGAAGGACAGGGGGCAGGAGCAGGACAGCCGTGCCCTCTCTGGGAGTGCCACACTTCAGGGTCCAAGCTCTTGGCCCCATCCTCCCGGTGTTCATGGAGACCTCACGCACGTGTGGATTGCATGCAGACTGGGTGGGGGACAAAGTGGGCCTATGGGTTCAGACTCTTCTGGGCCCTTCTGTGCAGAGCTCCTCCCTCCAGAGTGTGGGCAGGAGCCCTCTGGAATGAGGAGGGTCCTAATGACCTGCTGTCTGACAAGGTAGGCCGGAGAGTTTCTCGGTGGCCACCTTCAAGGCAGAGAGGTGATTAGAGCTACTATGACGTGCCATGGGGAAGAGAAATTCAGAAGTCCTAGATTCTGTGGTCTGCCTTGGGGAAGGAGTTTGGAGGACATAAGCCAAAACAAAAACAAAAACAAGGGGCTGGAGTGGTGGCTCAGCGGTTATGGCGCATGCCTGGCATGTGCTAGGACATGGGTTCAAACCTCAGCACCACATATACAACTAAGTGCCGCAGCAATGAAGGCTACACGATAAACTAAATAAAAACGATTCTTTTTCTCTCTCTCTCTCTCACTGTCCCTCTCTTTTTAAAACAAAAACAAAACAAACCCTATAATAGTACCACAATTTAATGCCTAGAAGATGCAAATTCAGAGAGACAGAGTAAACTAGAGGTCACTGGGGTTGGGGGAGAGGGAATGGGTGTGGTGTGTTGGAGACCATGAAACATGGAAGTATGACACTGTGAATGTATTTAATGCCCCTGAATTGTATGCTTAGGAATGATTAAGCTGGTACATTTTATATTATGTACATTTCAGCACAATTAAAAATAAAAGAGTGGGTTAGAATGGTGGCTCAGCAGTATTGCGCTTGCCTGGCATGTGCGAGGACCTGGGTTCGATCCCTACTACCACATACACTACTAAGTGTCAGAGCAATGAAAACCAGATGAAAAACTAAATAAAGTTGATTCTCTCTCTCTAAAAATAAAATAAAATAAAATAAATAAATTAATTAAAGGGATCTTTGGGCTGGAGAGGTTCTGTAGAGTGCTTGCCTGGTTTGCATGAGGACCTGGGTTTGATCCCCAGCACTACATACACAACAAAGTGGATGAAAAACAAAAATCAGATGAAGAATAAAAATTAACTCTTTCTCTTTAAAATAAATAAATAAAGAAATGGGCTCATCAAGAGATAGGAAAGATGACAACTCTTCCTTCGAGGCTCCTGTGAAATGCTGGTTGTCAGCTGACAAGGCTTGGTTCTGGGTGGGGTCAAGTCTGTCCTGTCCAAGCCCATGGGTTAGGTGGGTATGGAGGGGACCCTTCTGAAGGGCTGAGTGAGTTTAGGAGTCTGGGAATTTTGTTCTTTTTTCAGCATTAGGGATTGAACCCAGGGTTGCTCTACCACTGAGCTATATCCCCAACTCTTTCTGTTTTTTTTATTTTGAGACAGAGTTTCACTGAGTTGCGCAGACTGGCCTTGAACTTGGGATCCTCTTGCTCAGCCTCCCTTCTGGCTGATTACAGGCGTGTGCCAAGGTGCCTGGTAGGAGTCTGGGATTTTAATGTAACCAAGGCTGAGAACTTGGGTCTTACTTGGGGCCCTGAGGGTATGAGTGGCACCCAGTTGTGGCCAGGTTCTGCCCCTTGCAGGGTATCCAGGTGACAGGGGCAGCGCAGAGAAGTTGTCTGGGTTTTATTTGCTTTGCAAAGAGGTTGTACAGCAAGATTTCACCTCTTTCCAGCTGGTGGGCCTGGGGCAAACATCCTCTTGGAGCCTCAGTTTCTGCATCTGTGAGATGGGAGCAATATGGTTGTCTTCAGGGTGGAAGGTCTCAGAGAGATCAGGCCTAAGACAGGATTAGATTAGTCCAGGAGCCTGGTCTGCTGCAGATGCCTAACAGACGTGGCGATTACTGCAAGAGGCCACAGGTATCTACCTTCCTCAGGT
>PVKS010038446.1:0-17923 GCA_004027875.1 Aplodontia rufa
AGAGAATCAATTTTATTTAGTTTTTCATGTGGCTTTCATTGCTCTGACACTTCATTGTATACATGGTGCTGGAGTTTGTTCCATGTCCTTGCACGTGCCAGGCTAGCTCTTGAACCACTGAGACACCACTCCAGCACAGAAAGCAAAGTTTTAACAAGCTGGAAATAGAAGGGAATATCCTCAAACTGACAAGTTTTTGAAACTCTAAAATGGTGGCTCACAAGATGCTAGCAAACTGGTTCTGGTTCATCCTATTACAGCTCATGCCCAGCAGCCATAGTATTTTTTTTTTAATTTTTTTTACAGAGAGAGGGAGAAGGGCTGGAGAGGTGGCATGGCGATTGTGGCGCTTGCCTGGCATAGGACCTGAGTTCAAACCCCAGCACCACGTACACAACAAAGTCTCAGAACAACAAAAGCCACATGAAAAACTAAATAAAATTAATTCTTTCTCTCTCTCAAAAAAAAGAGAGAGAGAATGAGAATCAATTTTATTTATTTTGTCATCTGGCCCTTGTTTCTCTGACACCTGGTTGTGTATGTGGTGCTGGAGATTGAACTCCAGTCTTTGCACATGCCAGGCAAGTGCTCCAACTGCTGAGCCATCATTCCAGCACCCAGCCACAGGATTTTTTTTGACAACTATTTGAATGTTAAAGTATTTCCTTGACTAAATGTCACAGTATTTTTCTTGACCTTGTAACATAAACATAAGTTGAAGGTGGAGGCTTCATAAATTCAGAGAATAGTTTTAGTGCTCAGGTTGATAATTTCATGGGGAAAACAGAAGAAAAAGAATAGAAACAGAAAGGCATAGGGAGTAACTTTTTTTGAGTTTAAATGCTCTGAAAGTTCACAAATAAGGAATAATTATGCTTCTCAAACTCTATCAATATATTTCATTAGAAGTAAATAGGACAAAATATAACATATCAATTACTCAAACAATGAAAAGGATTTACTCCTATCTCAAAAATCAAAGATATGGGGGCTGGAGCCGTGGTTCAGCAGTGGGTGCCCAATGATGTGGGTTCTAAATCCCAACACCATCTGCAGAATGAAGTGTCAGAGCAACCAAAACCACATGATTCCCACTGTCTGTCTTTTTTTAGAGATAATCAACTTTATTTATATTTTCATCGGGGATTTTTTTTTTTGTGACACATAGTTGTCTATGCGGTGCTGGCATCTGAATCTGGGTCCTCAAGCAAGCCAGTCAAGTGTTGTAACCCCTGTGCCACCGCCCCAGCCCTCTCTCCAAAAAAAAAAAAAAAAAAGTAAATTTACTTCTTATATTTTTCAATATACCTTCTGTTTTCAAATTCCTGCTCCTTCTGAAGTAACTGTCAAGTATTATTTAATAATATTTAAGAGATAATAAAATAGGAATGAAATTTAAAAGCCACAATTCAGGTTTGAACTCAGACCCATATCCAGCAATGGTAATATCCCTAATTTCAAGACCTTTATATCCAATAATGACTTTTTCTCTAAGTAAGTTTGTAAGCAGGAAAAGCAGAGAAAAGCCTTAGGCTCTTGGAAAAATCAGTCATAAGAACGTTTATTTAAAAACCAAACCAAAGCTGTGCACAGTGGCACATACCTGCAATTCCAGTTCCAGCAGCTGCAGAGGCTAGGACAGGAGATCAGAAGTTTTGGGCCAGCTTGGTCAATTTAGAGAGAGCTTTTCTCTTAAAAAAAAAAAAAAAAGGACTGGGGTATGGGTATGGCTCTGTGGTTGGTGGTGGACCCCTGAGCACAAGCCCCAGCACAGGAAGCAGATGGGGGGTAGTCCAAAAGAAAGGAGAGAAATGCTGTTGACAGTTTATGGTGATTGATGTCCTAGAAAGTACACATTAGAAGGCATAAATTTATGTCTCAGAAAGCAAGATCAAGGGACTGGAGGTGGCTCAGCGGTTAAGGGGCTTGCCTGGCATGAGCAAGTATCTGAGTTCAAACCCCAGCAGCAGGTACACAAGGAAGTGTCCGAGGAATGAAAGTCACATGAAAAAACTAAATAAAAAATTGCTTCTCTTTCACTCTCTCAGTCCCCTCTTTAAAAAAAAAAGTAATATCAAAATTTATTTCCAAATTTAAAGCAAATCACATTGAATCCATTGACTTTTGAACATTAAGTCCAACTATACTGTGGACCAGTCTTTAGGAAAAGTTTCTAGGAAGCACAAGGGCTGCTTAATCTGATTGACCTAGAACAAGAAACCCTCCATTCCTCTTGTCAGCAATCTTGTCAAGGATCTTGCCCCAACCATTTAATCTCCCTTGGTCAATTTTCTTCTGCGTAAAACGGGAATAATTTTTAGAAGAGTTGTAAATTTTAATCAACTTCCAAAATGCCTGGTATTGGCAGACTCTCAATAAACTTTGACCAAGTGAACTACTATTAAGCAGACAGGCCAGTGATATTCAAGGTTAACTTCGGACTCCAAAGATGTCTTTTTCTGTTTTAAAAAGCTTCGTTTTGGAGACGCTAAAAGGCTAAATCTTTTTTTTTTTTTTTTAAGAGAGAAGGACGGTGAGAGAGAGACAGACAGAGAGAATCAATTTTTATCGAGTTTTTCACGTGGCTTTAGTTGCTCTGACACTTAGTTGTGTAGGTGGGTTGCTGAGGTCTGAACCCGTTGCCGGGCAAGCACCGTAACCACCGAGCCACCGCTCCAGCCCCAAGGCTAAATCTTTTAGTTATTTAAAACCTTTCGTTTAATCAGCTCACGGCGAATTCTGTCACTTTACTAGACCTTTCCGGACTCTGCCGGGGAGTGGAACAGGCAGGAGGTCACAGCCCAGTCAAAAGTGACTTGCGGTGCAGGATGTCGTGGGCCGCTGGGGTCAGCGGGTGGCGCATTCCGCGACGTCTAACGAGCGCATCCGCAGTGGGAGGGGTGACCGGGTGTGTCCGTGGTCACGATTACTAGCAAGCTAAGTCTGGTAGAGGGCTTCGCAAAGCCCTTTCGCCCATTTTGCCTTTTTCTTTTCTTTTTTTCCAGGGCTGAGGACGGAACTCGGGGCCTTGCGCTTTCTAGGCAAGCGCTCTGCCACTGAGCTAAATCCCCAACCCCACATTTTGTCTTTCTTAATCACCAGTCTCGTGCATGTCAGGCGGAGAGTGACCAGCAGTAAATTCTTTGTCCACATTCCGTAGAGGAAAATGGGACCTTTGCGAAAGCAGACAGGCGCCTAGCGCCCTTCCTCCACAAGGACCAGAACTCTCGGGCCTCACGCTCCGCCCACTTCGCTCCTCTGGACGCAGGCGCAGTAGCGCGGCTCTTCGCGCGCCGGGAAGTGCCCCGCAGCTCCCGGCAGCGAGAGGCGGAGCTTAGCCCGCCGTACGTCACTCGCCTGCGACGGCGCCTGCGCGGAAAATGATGCAGGGCCCTGGACGCAGAAGTCTGGACGTGCTGCTGCTGCGGCGCGTCCGTAGGTGGCTGGGGCTCGGGACTGATCCGTTCCTGCGCAGCCTTGGACGAGCGCCTTTGGAGGAAGCCCAGGCACTGTGTTGCGAGTCTTCGCCTAGAGAAGTGCGAGATGGAGACAGGGAGCGCGAGGCGGCGCAAAGAAAAGCTCTCGGAGCAGAGTCGCCCGGATCTCACCTTCTCTGTGTCCCGGGGATCGGGACCACAAGTCTTTCGTCACTGGAAAGCTTCGGTCTGCCGACGCCCCGGGAGGAGTCACCCCCTCGAGATCTCCAGAGTTCGAGCGGAGAGCAGGAGCAGTCTGGCCCCCTACACTCGGACACCGGGGGCCCCCTGCTGCCCGCCCTGGCTGAGGCCGAAGAGCTTCAGGGCTACTCTTCCTGCTCCACTTCCAGAGAGCGTCCCTTCCGGGCTGGGGAGCTGGTTTTAGCTACGACTGAGAAGAGGGAAACTCAATATAAAAAATTGTTTCGGTTGAGCAATATCGGGCACTTAAATAGTAGCTGGGGGTCAGTCCCGTTCAGCAGGATCGTGGGGAAGTTCCCGGGGCAGGTGCTGACGAGTTCCTCTGGTAAGCGTTTCATGCTGAGGAGGCCGGCTTTGGAAGACTACGTATTAATGATGAAAAGAGGGCCTGCCATCACATATCCAAAGGTAACGAGAGGGGGATTCGGTGCGTGTGTTCCACGAAGAGCAAGGACAGGAGGTACCGTGCTGCTGATTAATGTACTTAAAGCACAGCTCAGAACGCTTGACCTTTTCCTTAGATTTTTTTCTTCAGTAAGCCAGAGGGATATGACTTATCTTATGATATTGCTAATTTTAGAAGGAAGCAACCAGATGTTAGTTTCGTAGCCGCGATTCCCCTTTTCTGTAAAGTGGAGAGTGTGCCAGCTTACTGTTATCAGTGAGGTGCGCTCGCTAGGCGCACAATGTGGACTTACATTTGTTTCCTATCACCCTTAAGTTCGCAAACTCAGTACTGAAGAGAATGTTGACAATTTCGTAGTATCGTTATGGTGGCATTTTAGAGTCAGTAAGGCATGTTACTAGAGGTATAGTTTTGAGAGTTTTCTTTTGTTTTTGCTTACTAGAGGTGTATGTACACTTACTAGAGGTATATGTGTGTGTGTGTCTGTGTACAACAAAAGCCACATGAAAAACTAAGTAAAATTGATTTTCTCTCTCACTGTCCCTCTCTCTTTAAAAAAAAAAGATCTCTAGTGTACTTTCTGTCTTTACATTTGTCACTGATAATAGTTAATGTTCAGTTTTAAGAAGGAATTTAAATACTTTACATGGCAGGTGCTGACTTCTCTTATTTCCAGGAAATTTGACTTTGACCTGTACAGCATTGAAATGCTTTTTAAGGAAATGTCTCAACTGATTTTTATTTTATTTTTCATATTTTTGGTACTGAGGGTGCTTAACCACTGAGCTACATCCCCAGCCCATTTTGGTTTTTATTTTGAGACAGGGTTTCCCTAAGTTGCTTTTGGTCTTGCTAAATTGCTGACACTGGCTTTGAATTTGTGATCCTCCCTTCTCAGCCTTCCAAGCCACAGGGATTACAGGCATTCACCATCACCCCCACTCAAATGACTTGTATATTTTAAAATAATTTATTTTTAGAGAGGGTTCATTTTCTTCATTTGCTTTTAGTTTTTCCTTTGTTTGTTTGTATATGTGGTACTGGTGATCAAAGCCTGGACCTTGCACATGCCAGGCAGATGTTCTACCATTGAGCCACCTCTCCAGCCACTCAACTTTTTTTTTTTTTTTTAAGAGAAGGACAGGAGTTGGGGATTTAGCTCAGTGCTCAGTGGCAGAGCGCTTCCTCAGCACTGAGGAAAAAAAAAGAGAGAGAGAAAATCAGCTTTTTTTTTTTTAATTGAGTTTTTCACATGGCTTTCTTTGCGCTGACACTTAGTTGCGTACATGGGTGCTCGGTTTTGAAGCCATGTACTTGCGCATGCTGGGCAAGCACTGTAACCGCCAAGTCACCGTTCTGGCCCCCCACAACTGATTTTTAAAAACTGATCTTCGCATTAGGATTACATAGTTTCATCAATATTAAAAATAGATCTGTGGGGGGCTGGAGCGCTTACTCAGCGGTTATGGTGCTTGCTCGTATGCACAGCAACGTGAGTTCAAACCCCAGCAACATATACACAATGAAGTGTTGGAGCAACGAAAGCCAAATGAAAAACTCAATAAAATTGATTCTTTCTTTGTCTTTCTCTTTAAAAAAAAAAAATCTGTGGGAACAATCAAAATTAACTTCTTAACAGATACTTGTGACATGTCTGCATTTGGTCAATATCAAGCAATTTTAGCTTTAGTAGGAATATAAATGGCAACAATCCTTAGCTTTTCTTTTCTTTAAAGAGAAGGACAGTGAGAGAGAGACACAGAGAGAATCAATTTTTATTGAGTTTTTCACATGGCTTTCGTTGCTCTGACACTTAGTTGTGTATGTGGATGTTGGGGTTTGAACTCGGGTACTTGCACATGCCAGGCAAGCGCCATAACCGCCAAGCCACCGCTCCAGCCCCTCGACTGATTTTTTTTTAAGAGAGAATTTTTATTTAACTTTTTTTTTTTTTTTAAGAGAAAGAGGGAGAGAGTAAAAGAGAGAGGAAAGAGAGAATCAACTTTATTTTTTCATCTGGCCTTTGTTTCTCCAACACTCAGTTGTGTATGTGGTGCTAGGATTTGAACCCAGGTCCTCGCACATGCCAGGCAAGCACCTTAACCGCTGAGCCACCGCTCCAGCCCTCCATTTTTGTAAGCAGGAACAGAGTTCAATCCTTTTTGAAATTTTTACTCCCATCTCCAACACAGCATAAGAGTGGGTGCTTAGTTTATCTTTACTGGTCACTGAGTCCCCCATTCCACGTTTCAATCGTAGGATGTGAATGTGATACTATCGATGATGGACATCAGCCCAGGTGATACTGTTTTGGAAGCTGGTTCAGGATCTGGTGGAATGAGCTTATTTTTATCCAAAGCAGGTAAGAGAGCGGGATAAATGAGCTAGATCTAGATAATAAAGCATTCAGTTTATTCTTGATAAAGAGATAAAGGTATTGGTGGCACACACCTTAATCCCTGCAGTTCAGAAGGTTGAGGCAGGAGGATCCAGGTTGAAGATCACTCTGGGCATCTTAGACCCTGGGTCAAACTAAAATTTAAAAAGGCGGGGCTGGAGTGGTGGCTGAGTGGTTTCAATGCTTGCCTGGCATGCATGTGTACGCAGGTTCGAACCCCAGTACCATGTACGCAACAAAGTGTCAGAGCAACAAAAGCCACATGAAAAACTAAATAAAATTGATTCTTTCTCTCTTTTGCTGTCCCCTGCTCTCTAAAAAAATAAAATAAAAGGGCTGTGGATTTGGCTCAGTGTTAGAGTGATTGCCTAGCATGTGCAAGTCCTGGGTTCAGTCCCCAGTACTGTAAAAAAAGATGTTTGGGGAAAAACATAAACTTGTATTAGCATTCCCCAAAAAAACAAATGGAGGCCACTATTTTTCTCCCTATTTTATACATTTATTCTAGTCACTCTTTTTAACCCTCCATATATTTCTCACTCCTCCCAATTCTTTCTGATGCTGCTTCCCCCCCGCCCCTAATATTGGGAATAGAACCCCAGGGTATTTTATCACTGAGCTTTATCTCCAGCCCTTTTTGTATATTTTGAGACAGGAGCTCTGTAAATTGCCCAGGCTGGCCTTGAACTTGTGATCTTCCTGAGTTGCTGGGATTATAAGCATGTGCCACCATACCTGGCTTGCTTCCTTTCCCTCCTTTCCTCTGTTCTTTTCTTCTGCCATTCTTTACTTCCTTCCTTTTCTTTTGATTAGACCTTGGGGGCACTTAACTGCTGAACCACATGCCCAGCCCTTTCTATTTTTTATTTTGAGACAGGGCCTTGTTTAGTTGGTGAGGCTGGCTTTGAACTTCAGTCCTCCTGCCTTAACCTCCCAAGTTGCTGGGATTATAGGTATGTGCCACCATGCCTGACTGCTTCTATCTTTTTTCATCTTTTGTTTTTGTTTTTCCTCCATTTAGTTGTGTGAATGGTGCTGGGGATCAAACCTGGGTCCTTGCACATGCCAGGCAAATGCTTTACTTCTGAGCCACCACTCCAGTCCTGCTTCTACCTTTCTTAAAGTAAATTTTATTGGAGTGAAAACTGCATAGATCATAAGTGCATACCTATGTGAATTTTTTTTCCCTCCACTGCTCAGGATCAAACCTCAGGCCTTGTATATCCTAGGTAGGTGCTCTGCTACTGAGCTAAATCCTTAACCCTCCATGAATATTTGTATAGTGATCACACTCATATAGTTATTACGCAGATTAAGAAAGGGAATGTTGGTGGCTCAGCGGTTTCGGCGCTTACCTGGCAAGCACGAGGACCCAGGTTCAAACCCCAGCACCACGTACACAGCTAAGTGTTGGAGCAACTAAGGCCATGTGAAAAACTAAATAAAGTTGTTCCTCTCTTTCTCTGTCTTTAAAAAAAAAAAGAAAGAAAGAAAGGGAATGTTATGGGACTGGAGCGGTGGCTCAGTGGTTACAGTGCTTGCCTGGCATGTGCAAGTACACAGGTTCAAACCCCAGCACCCACATACACAAGTACGTGTCAGAGCAACGAAAGCCATGTGAAAAACTCAATAAAAATTGATTCTCTCTGTCTCACTCTTCTCTAAGAAAAAAAAAGGGAATGTTTGTGCATCACAGAATCACAGATGCCTTCTCTTGTCCCCTCCTATCCCTTCCAAACTTTTTGTCACCTTCCATTAGTTTTCCCTGTTTTGAACCTTGTATAATTAGAATAACACAGTATGTACTCTTTTGTGTTGGATGCTTTCATTCATCATTGTGTTTTTGATATTAAGGCATTGCCTACAGCAGTTGTTCTTTTATTTTAGTTGCTGTATAGTAGTCCATTTTATAAATAAACCAAAATTTATCCATTCTACTGTTGACATTTGTGCTGCTCTGAGCATTCTTATATTTGTCTTTGGTGCTTATATTTATGCATTATTGAATAGTAGTACTACATTAATACTCAGGGTGAGATACTACAGGAAGAGGAGGAGGAGGGGTGTCAGTATTGGAAGAGTTATATACTGTTAAGACCAAAGGGGTATAAACAGTATTATGAGTAACATATTAGTATACTTAATTCATGTTAGATTAAAGCTAGATCATGTAAAATCTTTTTTTTTTTTTTAAAGTGAGAGGGACAGTGAGAATCAACTTTATTTGGTTTTTAATGTGGCTTTCATTGCTCCAACACTTTTTCGTATATGTGGTGCTGGGGTTCAAACACACATCCCATGCATGCCAGGCAAGTACTGTAACCACTGAGTTACCACTCCAGCCCAATCATGAATAATAATAATAAATATGTAAAAATTATCAGTTGAAATAGGTGCCTGTTTAAAATTCCGGAAGTATGTATTAAGCAAAAATTACTTTTCATGTTTCTATCCCCTCATTTCTGGTTACTATTATCCTAATTATTAGTGCCCCTTTGTTTTAGTCAGCTTTTTTGCTGCCATGACTAAAAGACCTGACAAGAACAGTTTTAGAGAGGAAAAGTTTATTTGGGGGCTCACAGTTTCAAAGGTCTCAGTACATAGACAGCAGGCTCCATTCCTTGGGGCTTGAAGTGAGGGTGAACATCATGGTAGAAGAGTGCGGTGAAGGAAGGTGGCTCAGGGCATTGCAATCAGAGAGCAGCAAGAGAGACTCCATTCTCCGGATGCAAAATATCTATATCCTAAAGGCATGCACCTAGTGACCCACCTTTTATAGCCCCTGGGATGAATATTTTTGTTTCCATAATTTTTTCTCTGGTTGTTGCTCTTATGATACTATTAATATTAACTTTATCTCCTAAGATCATGATGACATGCAGCTGAAGTTAGATTTCAAAAGATGTCCTGGACGGGCTGGAGCAATGGCTCAGTGGTTACGTTGCTTGCCTGGCATGCACAAGGAGCCAGGTTCAAACTCCAGCACCGCATACATGACAAAGTGTCAGAGCAACGAAAACTACATGAAAAACTAAATAAAAATTGATTCTTCTCGCTCACTGTCTCTCTCTCTCTAAAAAAAAAAAAAAAAAAGACATCCTGGAATTTAAACTTTTCAATAGTAAGCTAAAGACTGATCTGGGATAGTCTCTAAATTAAGTCAGCTCAGATAAAGGTGGGTGAAAAATTAATAGCCTTAAGATGTAATATTTTGTGGCTGGAGCAGTGGGCCAGCAGTATGGCACTTGTCTGACATGCACGAGGACGTAGGTTCAAACCCCCAGCACCATGTATACAACTAAGTGTCGGAGCAACGAAAACCAGAAGAAAAACTAAATAAAATTGATTCTCTCTCTCACTTGCTCTTTTTCTCTCTCACTGTCCCTCAATCTTTAAAAAAAAAAAAAAAGATGTAATATTCTTCTCTGAAATCATAGTATTGCTTACCTTAAACAATTTGGAAGTTCATCAGACACGTAAAAATTCAAATACTTTTAAATATATGAAAGGCTCATCTTCACCCCTAATAAAAGAAATATAACTTACAACTATAATGATAAACTTTATCAGCTTCTTAGATTGGCACAGTTAAAGGTTTGATAACATGGGGACGGTGTATGGAGAAATAAATAATACATTGTTGGAAGTAGAAATTGGCACTGCTTTTTTGTTTTGTTTTTAGAGGGTGTGAGGGACAGAGAGAAAAGCAATTTAGTTTTTCATGTGACTTTCGTTGCTCTGACACTTCGTTGTGTACGTGGTGCTGGGGCTCAAAACCGTATACTTGCACATGCCAAGCAAGCACTATAACTGCCAAGTCACCGCTGCAGCCCCTCGCACTGCTTTTTTGGAGGACAATTTTATTGTTTTATAAGAGAGAGAATCAATTTTATTTAGTTTTTCATGTGACTTTCATTGCTCCGACACTTTGTTGTATATGTGGTACTGGGGTTCACGTCTGGGTCCTTGCGCATGCCAGGCAAACACTCTGCTATAACACTGCCCCAGCCCAGGACTATTACTAATATTTTTCAAAATAAAACATTCACATACCACTTCAGCCAGCAATATCATTTTTAGGACTTTATCTTATGGAGATAAACTTTTGTGTTATGAAGACTAGGTGGCATGTTCATTGTAGTATATTTGTATTAGCAAAATATGAGAAACAAGCTAAATGTTCATCAGTAGGTGACTTGTTAAATATGTTATGGCATAGCCATACACTAGAATATACTAGTTATTAAAAGGATGCAGGACACACATCTGCTGAAGTGACATTGTTAAGTGTATTTAAGCTATGTTATATGTCAAAAAAGCATGCTTGTATAGGCACCCACTAGCATGGGAAGGGTGAGTAATGGGTAATATGGCTCCCTCTGAAGAAGAAAATAGGAGATCCGAATGGGAGAAAGACTTGTAACCTCATTGACCTATTTTTTCTAATTTGTTTAATACCTTTGCAAAATAGATTGACTTTTTAAAAATACATTAATATTATGAAATGTTATTTTTTACTTAAGTTGGGTCACAAGGACAAGTCGTAAGTTTTGAAATACGAAAAGACCATCATCTTCTGGCCAAAAAGAATTACAAACATTGGCGCGATTCGTGGAAATTAAGTCATGCAGAAGAATGGCCAGATAATGTGAATTTTATTCATAAGGATATTTCAGGAGCAACTGAAGATATCAAATCTTTAACATTTGATGCGGTAAGTTTTTAAAGTAGGTCCTGTTACTTTAAAAGAATGATCAGGCTTCTGTTGTATGGGCAGTGGTCTTTGTTATACTTGCCCCAGTTTTATAACTGGAGATGAATATTTTCCTTCAATACCTTCTAATATTATGGTGGGATTTGGGGCAGAGAAATTGAGTCAGGTGCCACAGTTGTCCATGAATTTTGGATAATGACCAGAGACTAGGAAAGTTAATCATCATAAACCTCAGCATTTTCAGGATAAAAGAATAAAAATTAGAAAGCAGCACTGGGATCATATTGAGACCAGTGACTAACCTTGGTTGTGAGAATTGGGGAGATAAAATAGCCTCCATTTGACAGGCAGTAGGTAAGTGGCATCTTTAGAAATTAGCCAGGGGATTGGAGCAGTAGATCAGCAGTTACGGTGCTTGCCTGGCATGTGTGAGGATGTGGGTTCAAACCCCACCCAGCATCACGTACACAACTAAATGTCAGAGCAACGAAAACCACATGAAAAACTAAATAAAAAATTGATTCTCACTGTCCCTCTCTCTCTAAAAAAGAAGTCAGGATGTAGGGAGGAGTGTTCATAAAGATGTGGGGAACAGAGGCATTTATCATGAACAAAGCTCCAGAAAGTAGCTGGGTGTGGTGGTGCATACCTATAATCCCAGCAACTGAGGCTGAAATAGGAGGATTGCAAGTTCAAAGCCAGCCTTAGCAACTTTGTAAGGCCCTAACCAATTTAGCAAGACCCTGTCTCAAAAAATAAAGGGGCTGGAGAGGTGGCTCATTGGTTGCAGCACATGAGGACACAAGTTCAAACCCCAGCACCACTTATGCAATGGAGTGTCAGAGCAACAAAAGCCACATGAAAAATTACATTGATTCTGTCTCTCTCTTACTGTCCCTCTTTTTCTTTAAACATAAATTAAATAGAAAAGCAGGGTGGATATGTGACTCAGTACAGCACCCCTGGGTTCAATCCCTGGTGCCCCCCCGCCAAACAAACCAACCTCCAGAAAGTAGAGTAGGATTTGTGAGTAAAAGGATGTTTGGTGGTGATAAATTGAGTTGGAATGAAGATAAAAGAATATATTTTAAGCTGTAACCAAAAGTGGTAGAGATGTGGGACATGGAGGTATTGGCTAGCTTCAGAGTTTCAGAACTGTAGTGTTGAGTTACCTTGTCCTCCTTGGTGGTACTACTCAACAAACACTCATAGCTTGACACTATGGACTTAGACCTGGATAAGAGGTCTTCCTTGCTTGCTTTAACTGGCAGCTGCAAGACTGGATTATTTTAGTGCAAAATGAAGCAAAGTTCAAAGAGGAGACAAAATTATTTTTATTGGTACTCATTCCTCTCTCAATATAACCAAAGCCTTTAGTTCAGTGACCACAGTTCATTTTCCTTATTTTTGTTTGACTTGTCTGTTACAGTTCAATAAGGGAAAATCAAAAACACCCAGTAGATTAATTGGTCATCAGAATTTTGCTTGGTGAGCATAAAGTAAAATAAAAGGGTATTTTTTGGTTTTGGTATTAGGGATTGAACTCTACCACTGAGCTATATCCCTAATCCTTTTTTATTTTGAGACAGGATCTCACTACATTGCTAAGACTGGGTTTGAACTTGCAATCCTGCTTCAGCTTCCCGGGACACTGGGATTACAGGTGTGTGTCAGCACACCTAGCTAGTCAGCATGCTCTTAAAGCTATTGAATTGTATGCTTAAACTGGTTAAGATAGCAAAGTTTGTGTTTTATTATTCACAAAAGTTTTTTTAAAAAACCATATCATGTCATTCTTTAAACCCTCCAGTGATTTTTCTGAGTAAAGCTAAAGCCAGCAAGATTCTTTATAATCTGTCACCCCTCTACTCCCACTGTATCCCTGCCATCTTGACCTCATTACCATTTTCCCCTTTCATCTCCACTGCCAGCAACAGGGGCACCTTCAGATTCCCCAAGTAACCCACTGCCTCAGAGCATATGTATTTGCTGGCTCCTCTGCCTGGAGCAAACTTCTCCCCTAACTTTCCATGGTAAATTTAATCATTTTCTTCAGGTCTCTTCATTGATCAGCCCATGTATAAAATAGAACCTTTCCATGTTCCATCAGTCTTTGTCCCTCTTATTCTGCTGTATAGTTCATAGCTCACGTCATTCAACATCCTCTGTCTTACATAGTTAATGGATCTTTTTCCATTTATTAGAATGTTAAGCTTCCAAGAAACAAAATAGAATGTAATTTCCCATTAGATGCTTCCCACTTAACAAAATGCTTGGCATGTAAAAAAAGGTGCTTAGTAAATAAATATTTGGTAAATAGTGAATGAAAATTATTTAGTAATTAGATATGTCAATAACTCTGGAGTTGTCTAACAATAACTGTTACTTCATTTTCTATTTTGACTGGATTATTATTTTCAATTCTTTACTTGAAAATCTCAATTGTTCATTTACTCATTGTACTTATTTGGCATCTTTTATAAGTATAGCCCCATAATCTACAGTTGGTTAAGGAAAGAAAAAATAAAGGGCATGATGATTCTTGCATTTTAGACCTGCTAAAATTAATATTCAGAGCTTCTCCTTTGAACATAAAAAATTAAAGCATATTTAAAATATGAATTTGTATTGCCAAAGTTGATCTAAAGCAGTTAAGCTTATAAATTTTAGCTATAGAAATTCACAAGACCTCAAAAATATTTGAACTTTTTATGTTGTAATAGTACATCTTGCATATGGCAGTATTGATAATACAAGAGGAATCTTTGTCTATATTCATGTACACATACATAGCCAAAGAAAGATTCCTGTATTAATATTGCCAAGTATATCATTATGTTTTTTTATGTGTAGTCAAATACTAAGACAAATTGTATAGTACTAAACATAACCATTTGGGGAGCAGTAAAATGATAGTTAAAATTCTAATAATACTATATTTGAACAAGTGAAATACCTTAACTTTCCAAAAGTGTTTCATTTCATAGCAAGAGTGAAAAAACATGCTTTATTTAAACAATTAGACTGATCCAATTTTTCTTCTCCCTTCCCCACAGGTAGCTTTGGATATGTTAAACCCTCAAGTTGCGTTGCCTGTTTTATATCCAAATCTTAAACAGGGTGGCATATGTGCTGTATATCTAGCAAAGTGAGTAACAGGGCTGTTTTTCTTTGTAATGTGATTTTTAAATGTACTTTTGTTTTGTTTTGTTTTTGTTTTTTGTTGTTTTAGCTTGGCTTCCTTTTTTTTTTTTTTTTTTTTTTTTTTTTTTTTTTTTTTTTTTTAAGAAAGAGAGAGGGACAGTGATAGAGAAAGGCAGAAGCAATTAGTTTTTCATGGACTTTCATTGCTCAGACACTTCATTGTGTATGTGGTGCTGGGGTTTGAACCTGTGTACTTGCACATGCTAGGCAAGTGACATAACTGCCAGGCCACCTTTAAATATACTTTTATTATCCCTAAATACTAGCTTAAAATGTTCACATTGTAACTAACATATACATGTTCATATTGTAACTAAGGTAATTTCCTAAAACTGGGCTGGAGAGGTGGCTCAACAGTAGAGCACTTGCCTGGCACATGCACAGACACCACAGCACCATATATACAACTGAGTAGAGGAAAAACAAAAACCACATGAAAAAACAAAATTGATTCTTTCTCCCTCTCTTAAAAAAAAGTAAAAAAGGGGGCTGTAGTGGTGGCTTAGCGGTTACGGCGCTTGCCTATCATGCGCGAGTATGCGAGTTCAAACCCCAGCACCATGTGCACAGTGAAGTCTTGAACCAATGAAAGTTACATGAAAAACTAAATAAAATTGATTCTCTTTCTCTTTCAAAAAATAAAAAAAAAATTTTTACATAAATGAGATACATATTTCTTCCAAAAAATTGGAAGTAAATTTTTCAAATTGTAATGTGAACAGTGATGTTAAATTAATATCTCTGTATGTTTTTACCTTAGTAGTTTGTGAAATTATGTGTACTAATTTGCAGTTTTAAATCCCCTTTCCCTTGATTTAACTATACTGTTTAAATTTGAGTAACATCACTTGTATTTGGATAAGAGTATAGTGAACATGCCTGTAATCCCAGTGACTTGGGAGGCTGAGACAGGAGGATCACAAATTCAAAGCCGACCTCAGCAACTTAGCGAGACCCTGTCTCAAAACAGGAAATAAAAAGGGCTAGGGATGTGGCTCCGTGGTTAAGCACCCCTGGGTTCACTCCCCAGTATAAATAAGTAAATAATTAAATAGTTGTTATTTCAGTAAAAATGTAAAAGTACATTTTTTCACTTTTCTGAAAGCATCACACAGGTTATTGAACTTTTAGATGGAATTCACATCTGTGAACTTGCTCTCTCCTGTGAAAAGATAAGCGAAGTCATTGTCAGAGATTGGTTGGTTTGCCTTGCAAAACAGAAAAATGGAATTTTAGTTCAAAAAGTAGAACCTAAAATCAACACAGATTTACAGTTACATTCCCAAAAGGAAACTGGAGTTGAAAGTGAGGAATTTCAAGAGGATTACCATGGTGAGCTTCAATTTTATTTTATACATGTGTTTGTGATTTGAAATGGAGAATGGATTCCTGAGTGTATTGACCATTATATAATAAAAATATTCCTCAGGGACATTTTTTCCTGTAGAAACTGAAACATGTTATTTATTCTGAAATTAAAATGCATAAGGTACAGAATAATTACTTTTCCTACTTCTACAAAACTCTGGTATCTTTGAAGAATTGAGGTTTGTATAAGATTCATATATATCACTTGTTACCATGAGCTTGGTTTGTTAAATAATTTATACTAAAAGATGTTTAAAATGTAGATCAGTGATGATTACTGAAGGGACTGAATTAAATATGATCTGATATATAAATAGCTGATATTGCAAAAAGCAACTCTTAAGATGCTGCTGGAATTCTTCAGAGAATTAAGTTTAACTTCTTCTTGTACACATTATTTAGACCATGAAAAAGTTTTCAGATATCCATTGATTTATGATACAGGCTTATCTTTTTGGTTATAAAACCATATTATAAGGTTATTATATAATCATTGACAAATTATTTCTGTACAGTATCTAGCAGAGTAGCTCTAAAACAAAGCTAGAAAAATTGAGAGGAAAAACTTACAATAAAGGAACTGGAATTAACATTTTAAGTTATTATAAACAAATTATAAAATATTTAGCTTATAGTACATATTTTGTTCTACCACAGAAGAATCACATTCTGATTTTCCATATGGATCATTTCCCTATATTGCCAGACCTATACATTGGCAAACTGGTCATACAGGTGAGTGATGCTTTCAGGCCATATTAGATTATTTTCTTCTTCTAATTAATGTAATATAATGACCTTATATTTTTCTTCTCTCAAATTAGCTTTTCTTGTCAAGTTGAGGAAGTTCAAACCACAGTTTAACTGAGTACCCCAGATGATGGCAACCTATTTGAAGATGGAAAAGTGTCAAACTAGAACTTTATATTGTAAATCACTCCTTTCATAGATTGGTATTTTTAGCTGTTACTATGATTTGTACAACTTTTACATATAAGTTTGAAAAATAACAAAAGCTAAAGAAAGATGTGAAACATTGCAAAACTGCTTAAATGTCCCAATTTGATATCTGTCTTGCATTTAGTTTTTGTAGCTAATGATTCCAAGTTGCATTAGTTGAGCCATCTCATTCTTCACTTCCTGTAAACCACTCCATGGATTTGTCTTTCTTCATGAAATCAGTGCTGTTTCCTTTGTTTGATTGATGGTCATTGGCTACTGAAATAAAATGCATTTTAAGATAAATTTGATGTATCTGTATATTTTAAATATATAATTTAATTGCTTGTTATCTTAAAAATAATGAATAAATCTGGGTTATAGTAAATAGTAAGGAGAATCCTGGATGCCAAGGGACACGCCTATAATCCCAATGATTCCAGGCTAAGGCAGGAGGATTGCAAATTCAAGGCCAATGTCAGCAATTTAGCAAGACCCTGTCTCAATATAAAAAAATAAGAACGGGATGTGGCTCAATCCCTAGCACCCTTCCCCCACCCCAAAAAAATAGTAGGTGGTAAACTGTTAAGAGTGATAACAATCACCTTGAATTTTTTTTTTTATAAGAGATAAGGACAGTGAGAGAGAGAGGGAGAGACATAGAGTATCAATTTTTATTGAGTTTTTCACATGGCCTTCATTGCTCTGACACTTAGTTGTGTACCAGGGTGCCGGAGTTTGAACCCATGTACTTGCGCATGCCAGACAAGCACCATAACCGCCAAGCCACCACTCCAGCCCCACCTTAAAAATTCTAACAAAAGGTATAATTTTTTTTCTTTTTTGGCACTGGGTATTGAACCTACGTCGAGCCTTGCATATGCTTAATCATGTTTTCTACCACAGACCTACATTCCCAAGATGTAACTTTTTTTTTTTTGGCACCAGGGATTGAACCCAAAGGTACGCTTAACCACTGAGGCACATCCCAGCCCTTTTTAGTTTTTATTTTGAGACAGGGTCTCACTCAGTTGCTGAGGCTGGCTTTGAACTTTGATCCTCCTGCCTCAGTCTCCTGAGCTGCTGGGATTAGAAGGGTGCTCCACTATACCTGGCAAGATGTAACAATTCTTAAATCTCCTTTATCCTTCTCAGACTCTTTTGAACCAGTTTGAAAAAACATCAGAATCAATGTATATGTTTTGAGAAATATACTT
>PVKS010038447.1:0-17868 GCA_004027875.1 Aplodontia rufa
TTTTTAAACTCCTTATCAGATATCCCATTACACCCATAGCTCCTTTCTGTATCCTCTCCAATTTTATATTAGCTAATTGTACGGATTATACCCCTGAGCTCCTCCAATCAGAGTGGAGGGTAGGACTGTGTCAAGTTGGAGATATAAGCAGGAGGACTACCCGCTCAAGGGTGCTTGTTCATTGGATCCCCTTTGTGAGTGCACCCTTCTGCAGAAGTAAAGTCTGTCTTGCTCACCCACTTCTGGGCACATGTTTGATTTTCTTATGGCACCTCGGAATTTTTAATAATTTTATCTATAACAATATGGCTAGTGGCTACCATATTGGACAATGCATTTCTAGTGTTTGATAATATGATATTAGCTTTTGGTTTGTGATATTTATTAGTAGACAATTAGTAAAATACCATAATCAAATATTTACTATTTAAAATAAATGGTTAAAAACATGATTATTCAGCCATCACTTGTAAACTGGTTTGCACATCTACTGAAACGATCTTGAATTCTTCTTTTAACTTAGTACTGATATTTCTATATAGATTCACTAACCTGAAACACCCTCAAATTCTAGGAAAAAATCCTGAATAATTTTATTGTATTATTCTTTTTAAAATAATTCTATTTGCCCTTTTTAAGCTGTACATATATGTAAAATTGGTCTATAGTTCTCTTTTAGTGTGCTATCTTGATTAGTGTTATCCTGGCTTCATAAAGAGTTGAAAAATTTTTTCGTCATCTAAACAAAGAGTTTAAATAATACAAGAATTTTCTGCATGAAGGAAACTACGAGTAATCTGAGCTTCACAATAGTAACACTTGAAATTCACAGAATTAATTCAAATTTTGTTTTTTTAACTACAATATTCAAAATTATTGCAGTAGAATTTTTAAGCCATTAATGCAGAGATATCCTCTATCATAAGATTAAGTAATTTACTTTTTTAGATGGTTGGTTATTTAAATAACTCCCAGAAACTTATGGCATAGTTCCAAAGAAAAATCAGCACATTAAAAAGTATATATTACATGAAAGCATTCTAATACATAGCTTTACATTTTAAGCAAATATCAAAATGTAAAAAGAATGAAGAGTCACTAAAACCATGTCACTGACATGTGAAAGAGCACTTTTGATTTTGATAATAAAAGATAATGGGTATTAGGTCTAGAAGATAATCTCTTATAATCATTAATCACCTAATATCTAGTATCTGTCAAAACTTGTCTTGGGGAGGTGGGAATCCTAGCATAAAATACCTTTGGATAACACAAGGAATAAAGGATGTGATATGTTCAGCAGAACTCACAAAACATAGTTAATCTATCTGACCTGAGATCATTCATTGTACTTTGCAGCATTAATTCTCTATATGGTACTCTTCTTTCATCAGAGCTAATTAATGTCCTTTCAAGAATACTAATTCTATCTCCTGGACTCTTCCATGGGAGTTTATTGTATCAATTAAATGCTCTGCATGTATTGGAACTTCCTACTGGCTCATTCCCTTCCTCGTATTAACAGGCTGAAATCTGTCTCAATCTGTATCCTAGAAACGTTCCCACTCTACTGCATCCTTCACCACTGACCCTATCTTTCTCTTCAAAAGGCAGGTTATCAGAGCAGACCATAGCTATAATAGTTTTATACTATCCCCGATTTTCCTATGCTCTTTTTGAATATAAAACAAAGGATTGGCATATTAGCCAGGATGCCAACTGTCATTTTTTTTTGATGGACAATCTTTTCATGCATGTGAAAGCACATAATTAGAGTACATTAACAGAGCTACTTTTCTGCCTATTCTCAGAGACTAAACACTTTTTGTCTTTGCTGCTGCTTCTTTCCTTCAGAATTCCCAAAACATAGTTGATCTATCTGTTCTTGAGATCTGTTCCTGCCTAGACCAAAATTTAGGCTTAAAAGAATATATACTAGAGTTTAATAAAGAAGAACAAATGACACTTTGGAAAGCTATGGACTATTAAATGAAACATCATGCATCTCACAATCTATTATTTATCTTATTTTTTTTAAAAGAGAGGGACAGTGAAAGAGAGAGAGAAAGAGAGAAACAATTTTTATTTAGTTTTTCATGTGGCCCTCATTGCTCTAAGACTTCGTTGTATACGTGGTGCTGTGGTATGAACTTGCGTGTACTTGCGTGTGCTGGGCAAGTGCAGTAACCACCAAGCCACTGCTACAGACCCTATTTCTTATTTTTAATAGCAAGTAATCTTTAACACATCTGATGTAAAGTTGCACATACTGCCCATACTTACAATGTATAATTATGAATCAGAGTATAACTTCTTATTGGTTTATATATTTGGCTACTGCTAATTAATGCTATAACAATATATATTTAATAATTTATCCAGAATTACTAAAGTCAGTCCAAACAAAAGCACTGAAATTTGTCTTTTGTCTAGTTTTTCTTAAACCAAAATATGCAACATACCAGAATACACCTTAACAATACTTCTAACTCCTCTGATATGTAGCAAAATAAACAGTAACTTCTAAACATTTAAAGATCTATACTGTTGTATCTAATATTGCTATTGAACATTTTTGGCTTACCTCATATGGTAATTTATCAAAATATCCATTATTTGGCCCTTCTCTGAGGGCAGCATTGCTAAATTTTTTGTTAAGCTTGTCCATTCCACAACCATCCTTTTCTTCATAGTCATCATCTTCTAGATCATTCATGTCAATAAGTGAAGTCTTGAGAGAAAGTACTGGCTTGTCCTTCATACCATGTAGCACAACTGCATCTAATTCAGTGTAATAATCCAGAAGAGAACTATTTACTTCCAGTCGAATAAGATTTGTGGGAAAATTTATCTGCTTAATACAAGGTTTAAACTGGCGAGCCTGGGAAGCATTCACCTTCGTAGGTCTTTCTGACCAAAGAATCTCCCATCTGCCAAAGAAAGAAATTTCCCTATAATATAGTTTAGAATGATATCTACTGGTACCTTACGATTATAGCCCCAGGCCTAAAACACTACAGTGAGAAATATGTCAAGTAAGGTGATCAGACTCAAACACAAGAATTGTCCCCAGGATATGAAAAAGTTTAAAAAGTTAAATGTCATAGATATAATTACTTAAATTATTTTTATAAATCCCCCCAAAGTCTATTTTCTCCTTTACAAGTTTCACATTGATCAATTTAAAGACTAGAGTAGGTAGAGGTAACTGAGGAACAGCATTCAGTTTCACAAAGTAAACCCTAAGAATAAAGCGTACAGGAAAAAGCTGTTCTGTGTGCACCAAACCAACTACAGAAACTACACCTATCATCTTGCCTCACAAAGGTCTCCTTCTTTAGCTTTCCATTTCTGTTACTGGCCTCATACAAACTCAGAACTCTTCGGTTATCTTTGATTTTTTTCTCCCTTTTAAGTGTTGTCAAAATTTCCAGGAAATTCTTTTATTTACGCCCTTCTCCTGAATTTTCATTTTTTATTCATTCTTTATCTCTAGTACCTAGTAAGTCCTGTTCCTCCAAATGAACTCCCACTTTCCAGCCAAATTATCACTACTTTCTACACAGTAAATGCATTTCTAACTTTGGGACTTTGCTAATGCTGTTTTCTTCCATTAAAATGATCACCTACTACTACTATTTGCCCATCTGTTCTTCAACACTTAACACATCTTATAAAAATATTTTTCCAAAAATACTTGAACATTCTTTATAATACAATATCATCAGGTTTTTAACAGTCTCAAATATGTCATAATTAATTTTCTAATAATTGTTTTCTTATAAGACAAAGAAAACAAAAAACAAAAATACTTCAACTTGGGCTAGAAGAATTTTTAATTTTGTGCTGAATAAGAACATTTTTAAGATTTCAGTACATACTATAAACAATTTTAAAAAAGCTTATGCCAAAGGTATGTAAGAATGACACTTTAAGTATTATCTACTTTAAAAAATAATCTCTATTTTCATAGAGTCATATCACCTTAGGATTTAATTTATAATTTGCTGATTATTAATAAAACAAAATGTTTTTATATATTTATTAATCACATGAGGTCTTTACCCCCAATAAACTACTGGTTCATTAACTTCACCCAATAACCTACTGAAATCTAAGTAAAAACTATCATGAGATACATAAAAAGCTATAGTAGACAAAAGCTACTTCTTTAGGCAAAGAAGGGCATACAGCCCTAATCATGGAAGAATGGAGATGGGAAATATGGTAATTTCTACCTTCAGGAAAAAACATATAAGACAGATGCTCATGGAGAATTTTTTCTTTTAAAATTTTATTTTTTAGTTCTAAAATTTTAAACATTTTTAACACGTATTAATTATGGATTAATGGGATCCAGTGTGATATTTCCAAATATGCACATAGCATATCCTGATCAAATCCAACCTCTATTTTCTACCCTCTTCAACATCCTTCCCAATCTCTAGTAATCACTATTCTACTTCTATATTGGCTTTTTTAGTGTCCACTTAAGAAAGAGAACACATAGTACTTGTCTTTTTTGTGTCTGGCTTATTTTACTTAACATAATATCCTCTAGTTCCACCCATTTTGATACAAATGTTAGGATTTCAATTTTCTTTATAGCTGAATAATACCCCATTATTTATATATGCCACATTTTCTTTATCCATTCATCTGTTGATGGGCACCTAGGCTGATTCCACATCCTATATATTATGAACATGGCTGTAATAAACATGGGTATGCACGTGTGTCTTTGGTATGCTGACCTTACTTCCTTTGGTTATATTCCTAGAAGTGGGAGACTCAAAGGCATTCTAGTAAACATATCACCAATAGAATCAGGAACTACAGAATAATGAACTATAAAAGTCAGAACTTACACATTTTCTAGAACTTTTAAAATCACTCTACAGTCATTATTTTTGCAGATTCTCTCCTAAAAATTAGGAATAAAACCCATCAAACATAAAGAACCTATATTTTTATTCAGAGACACCATCTTAGTTCATCTCTAATTGGAAACTAACAAAACGCCATTCTGTGTGAAGGACCTGATCAATTGTAACTTAGATGACAAAACCATGTTTCTTGGCCCATGAAGTCAAGGGCACTAATCTATGACAAATTTGGGAAATTGCTGCTTAAACAATTCCCTTCAGCCGCAAATTCTTTCTATGGTATCTTCCTCCTCCTCCTCTTCTTCCTTCTTCCCTCTTTGTTCTTTCTTTCACAGTACTGGGAATTGAACCCAGGACCTCATGCATGCTATGCAAGTGTTCTACCACTGAGTCCTTTTTTCTTTATTTATTTTGAGGCAAGGTCACACAGTTGCCCAGACTGTCCTCAAACTTGTCATCTT
Source organism: Aplodontia rufa (assembly GCA_004027875.1). Lineage (NCBI taxonomy): Eukaryota > Metazoa > Chordata > Mammalia > Rodentia > Aplodontiidae > Aplodontia > Aplodontia rufa. The sequence goes on from PVKS010038447.1 coordinate 5,348, forward strand.
CCAGTATCAGCCCCCAAACTGCTGGGATTATTGGTGTGGCCACGACACCAGCTCTCCCTGCATTCTTAACTTCATTATACAGTTAAAGTGCTATTAACATTTAAAAACCCTTCACCACTAAATTCCATCCCCAAATAATGTAATTCCAATCAGTTTCTTTAATAAGACTTCAATATGTCATTTTCTTCCTCCACTTTTCCCTGTTTTTCCCTTCCAAACTCTAACCCTGAGCTAAGATATTCTGTGACTCTTGCATAAGCATTCATTAAAACTATCCTTAGGATTGAGACACACAATATCGCCTCTTTTTTTTCCCTCTTAATGGCACTAAGCAAGAAATGGAAAAGACTGAGATCTGGTAGGATGACCTTTAACTTTTCTATTTCATTGGTTAAACAATGAAATACAATCAGATGGAATAGTTAAGACTGCTTTAAAATTCTGAATGTTTGGGACTGTAACAAGTTCATTTCCTGCAAATTCCTGAGCCACGCCAAACCAACTTGTTTGCTAACTCCTAAGGTAGGCATAAAACTGTGTGTTCAATTAAAATGGTAGGCAATACAACCCAATGGTTTCTAAGAAAATATCAATGATGGAGTTTTTCCATGATTAAATGTGAAAAGGGAATGTATATTGATATATACAAACATCTGCACGCACACACATACTCTAGTAAAATTGCCAAATGCTCTCAAGATTCGGATCATGTTAATTTCTTTGTATATATTGAAGTTTCTTTTATGAAATGATTGTGATGATAAATGATGTTGGTATTTCATGTGTCCTAAATGTCTGCTTATTCATTCAGGAAAGCACATAATCTGACAACTCTATATGAGTTCCCTAATTTTTACAAGCATTATTGTGTTTACTAGTTTATTGCAGCTGATTCCTCTCACTTGTGCTCCACTTGGATTCCCTGGTAGTTCTTGTATCCTTGCTTTAGATTCAACCACTGGCACTTATACAAGCAATCCTGTTCAGAGAACTACCTTAGGCTTCTGGAGTCTCTTCTTCTGTACAGTGGCATATGCCCAAAGATTTTCAGTCCACCTGCTCATCCCTCCAGCCCATATCTAAAGACTGACCTATGCAGATAGCCTGGTGCAGAAGACTGAAACTTCACTTGAAATTACATCCTTCCTGACTTTTTTTTTTTAATAGAGGGAGATAGGGAGAGAGAGAAAGAGAGCATCAACTTTATTTATTTATTCATCTGGCCTTTGTTTCTCTGACACTAAATAGTGTATGTGATGCTGGGGTTTAAACCCGGGACCTCGCATAAGCCAGGCAAGCACTCCAACCACTGAGCAACCATTCCAGTCCCTTCCTGACTTCTTCTCTTTCTCTGCTGTGCCTTCCCCCTTTCTTACTGGTTTTTCACAGAGTACTTCTATAATAAATAGCTGTGCAGGAACAATAATCACAGGATATGCTTCTGGGAAATCACTAGTTTAGATCTTAATAATTTCCCAAGCTTACAGCCCCCAATAGCTTATTCTTCTTCAAACACTACAATCATCTCACCTTCAAATATGCTCTTTCTCTCTACTTTTCCTACCCACAATGGAGCCTCTCTCCACCCTCATTCTCAGTGAATTCACTTTCTCCAAGAAGCCCTCTCTGAGGCCTATAAATTAGATTCTCCCCTTTGCCAATACATGTTCCCCATGATCCCATGGTCCTCTGGCAGGCTGGCCTGTGAGCTCAGAGAACAAAAGCAACTTTTGTCTGGCTCTGTTTTGTTCTTAGCACTAGCATATAGGGTGTTCAATGAACATTTTTTGCTATCTAAAGAAATTCACCAAAATGTCACCAAATATATCATTGTTATATTTTCTATTTTTTAATAATGAAACATCTATTGATTACATAATCAGTAAAATTTAAAAATGTCTTTTCTTGGACTCCAATAATACATATTGGTCAGATTCCATTTCTCTTAAAATTCAATGGTATTTTCTGAGGGATAAAGCTAAATATCAATAAAACAAATTAAAAATATATCTGCAAACAAAGTTTTAACTTTAATCACAATCATAGAACTTTCAGGAACCCAAAAATGTGACTTATACTCAGCTGTGCAGTCATTATGTTTTGAATGGAGAAAAACACATTGCATTGTTCACAGATCTTATTCCCAAATCTCTTCTGCTTTTTACAAAAATAAAAAAAAATGTGGATAACACTGAAGGAAACAGGCAAAGAATGACAGAGTCCTAATAAAACATATCTCACATAAAAAATATCCAGCCCAAATTTCCATTTTCTATTTATTTTCCTTTTAGGAAAAAAATGTGTATTAGAAGGTGCTAATTTTCTTTCTTTCTTCTTTTTTTTTTTTAATGTGTGTGTGGGGAGAGGTACTGGGGATTGAACACGGGGACTTTTTATGAGACAAGGACTTTCTAAACAGTCAAGGCTGGCTTGAACTTGGGATCTTCCTGCCTTAGCCTCTTGAATACAGGTGCTTACCACTGCATTCTTCTTTAAACTTATAATTATACTGTATAGAGTGAACTATCAAAATATTCCTGAAAAGAATAAGTAAAGATTATACCTGCACTCTCCAACCTGAACTGGATTGTACTCTGTACTTGTTTCTTGGTAGGCTGTGAAGATAATCCTTTAGAATTGAGGAGAGAAACACCAAGGGAGCAGTGTGTTCATAGGGTGACAGCCAACCCCTGCCCCACTCCTCCTATGCTAGCAGCCAGAGTCCTACGGTTAAATAGGTGCCCATGAACTATTTTCAGGCTAGAATATGCTCACAGGGGCAGGAATTTATGCTTATTTTGTACACAGTTCACTGATGTAGCCTCAATACCTAGACCAATGCTGAGCACATGGTAGACACTGAAATAATGAATGGATGATAAGAGTGGTATAAAGATCTTGAAACTGAAAAGAAATAGAAAAATGAACAAATAACATGATCACACAGTATGAGGAAAAGCAAATTGAATGGCTCTTAAACTTATGAAAAAATATTCAACGTAATGTTTTTCACCTATTAAGTTGCAAAAATAATGAAATTTGTGAACACGCTCTGGGTGAAGTTTGGCAAAACATACACATTCATACATTACCAGTGAGAATATAAATCAGTCCAGACCCTCTGGAGGGAAATTTGGTACTATATATAAAAATTACAAATGTGCATGTATATCTTTGGACAAGAAACTACTCCAGGAAATTCATCCCACAGATACACTTGCACACAGGTAAAAGGATTAATGATAAAGTTATTACCTGTATTAACATTTACAATTACAAAAGACTGGAAACAACTAATTGCCCATCAATTACAAACTAATTAATAATCTGGATTATACATACACTATGCAAGTAAGTATTACTTCCTGTTATAGGAAAGAATGAGGGTGGTCTCTTTGTACTTATATGAATAGACCCAACATACACTACTTAATGAAACAAATAAGGTAGAAAACAATGTAAATAGTATGCTTTCATGAAAATAAAAAATATATTTGTATTTGCTTGTATCTGTATGAAAAAACTCTGAAAAGATACAAAGAAAGCTGATAAAGGTGGTTTCTTTGGGGATGGGATGGGCCCTAAGCACGTGGAGAATGGTATGTGTGACTATTTCATCTGGTCAAATAATTATATTTTTAGAAATAAGCAGGATGTACCACAAAAACAAGGAGAGAGTAGAGCAACTATGCAAGTTAACGAGGTAAATAGGCTTGTAAGGAGAATTCAAGAATTCCTTAAAGCAACACTTACTTTTTTTTTTAAACAGGAAGTAGGATACATTTATTTTTGCTTCATAATTTCAAGACCAGCAACTTGTTTGATTATACAGATTGAGTACAAACTATTCAAAACACCTGGGACCGGAAGCATTTCAGTTTTGGGATTTTCTACATTTGGGATTAGTCACGTACACATAATTAGATATATTGTGAAAGGGACCCAAATCCAAACATGATTTTTTTCTTCTGCTTCATATACACCTTATACATATAGCCTAAACATAATTTTATATACTATTTTCAGTGTGCCTATTTTTTTAAATTTTATTGAGGAGTTGTGTTGTTTACAATCATAAATGTATATATAGAAACAATATGATATGCCCCGATCCTAATCCAGAATCATCCCCATGTCACCCACACTCCAGTCTCTTGACTCTTCTATATTCCCCCCGTAATAGATATAAATGCTTATGTCATACAGTGTGTACATACACATACACACACACACACACACACACACACATATATATATAAGATTGTGCATTTTCCAGAATTAAATGACTCCATGAGTATTATTTAGCTTCTCAGGGGAATAAAGAGTAAGCTACATTGTTGGTTCCCCTCTACATCCCTCTCTATAATCTCTCCCTCTCCCTTCCCACTTGATGCTTCCCTTCTATCCCTACACATCTATGGTTAAATGAATATGCTTCTTACAAAAGCATCCACCTAACATTAAAGCTAATCTCCTAAACACATCTTCTAAAGCATGGCTCCACAGGCCTATTTTGAGTTGTTCATGGTCTGTTCGAAAATATTTTAGACATCATATTTCTAACTAATTTCTTAGATTGGTCCATATCCCTATTAGTTCAAATTGCACTTTTCATTTATGGTAAATTCTATGACATGCAAATATCATCTATGAATATTATGATGAGAGGCATTAAGGTAGAAAATATGCATTAAATCTTCATGTGTGTAATATCTCTTTCCCCAACAGGAAATTCAGAAAAATATTAAAAATCAAATTTTGAGGGCTGGAATGATGGCTCAGAAGTTATGGTGCTTGCCTGGCATGCACAAAGATGTGCGTTTGAATCCCAGCACCACACACACAACAAACTGTCAGAGCAATGAAAGCCACACGAACAACTAAAAAAAATTAATTCTCTTTCTCTCTCACTGTACCCTCTCTCTTTAAGAAAAAAAATTAAAATTTGTTTAAATTACTTAAGATAATAATGCTTCCAATGGAAATCAAATCCCAAAACCTTTTAGCCATATAACTTAGATCACTGAAACTGAAATTTACCTTACTTCAGCTGGGGGACTCGGAGAATATGGATTTGCAGAACAAGCCAGAATTCTAATGACTGCTCCAGGATGATAGGTTTCCAGAACATGAACAGCTGTAGGATACACCTGTTGTTCAAAAGTAAGTTCCACGTAGTCCTGGCTCTGAAAATTAGGTGGCGTCCTCTTGAACGGCAAGGAAGCACTGGGACACTGATCCCACCACGTTCCGTAAGTTCGAAACACAGCAGTCTGAGTAAAGTCACCAGAACTTGGGAATACATTTGGTACACCTGCCAAATTCCACATGGTATAGGACATACTATTCTCGCTTCCATAATGGGAACTGAAGTCCACTACTTCTTTGGCATATTGGACCACCTCCGCATTGAGAGGAGAAGTCCGGCTGTTTGATTCTATAGTTCTATGGCTATTCATCATTTCTCCTCTTGTAGCTGTCCTGGCTCGGCGCCGAAGGCACATATAATAAAACATAGTCAGAACTGTTAACATGGGAAAGACTGGTGACATCTAGATGTGAATTATGAAGCTTCAAAAGGTCAGGTGTCCTCAGTAAGATGCAAGAACTCTTTGAAGGATGTTCTAAAAAATGAATGGCTCGGTGAAATAAAATAATTTAAATAAGCAGAAAAATGCATGGAGAAGGTAACAAGGCTTTATCCCAATGTATTTTCCCATAATGAAACTTTGAAAAATAATTTTAAGCTATAAATGTGAATCTCCGATATAAATAATTTATCTAATGCATTTCTAAGAAACTTAAATATTGTAAATATATATTATTTTATGCTAAATGGGAAGCAAACCTGATATTATAAGGCAATGAATGATGTATAATTCTAAAAGCCCAACTTTATATCAAATTATAACCACCATTCAAGAAACACCAAGTCCTAAGACTTATAAAATTAACATTTTTTATAATATGTGGCAAACCACTAAAATATTGCTGTAAATCCAAAACAATCAGGCATTGCCATAATTTCACATTTTAACAAAGGATTCCCTATCTAGTATAGATTTCAAATTATGGTAGTATAGTTTTTTGGAGCCGACAGTTAATTCAGACCAACTAAATTAACTGCCTTACACATCACAGATCACCAGACAATGTTTAATTTATAACTCTTAGCATTATTTGTTGAGGCAATCCTTGGCTGTCTAGCATTTGGTTTGTTGCCATCCACTCTTAGAAATCACTCACCCCAGATAGAATGGTCACAGGATACACATGGGAAAAGTAGAAGTTGGCACTCATCCATGTGGCCTGAAATCTGCATACTGCCTTCAGGTACAAATGCTAAAATATTACATTCTTTTACCTGTAAGATAAGAGTTTTAGAAAACATTTTAATTTCCAAATCAGGAAGTCAAATATCCAAAAAGATTATTACTACAAAGAGCCACTAATTAGACACATTATGACTTTGGAGTCAAACAGAATACATTTTTCTAAATTTAAGGACAATTTTCAATTAGTTTTTTTTTTACATTTTAAAGCAGACTAATTAATAAAAATGTAATAATGAACCATATCTGTATAGAGACTGCAAACTCATATTTTGCCTCAAACTATGCCACAACACATTTTACTGGGACCAAACAGCGTTTTTAAATTTTTGGACTAGTTTATCTGGGTGCAATGGCACAGGCCTATAAGCCCCAAAACTTGAGAGGCTGAGGCAGGAGGATTGCAAATTTGAGGCCAGCCTCAGCAACCTGGTGAGATTCTCAGCAACTTAGGGAGACCCTGCCTCAAAATAAAAATATAAAAAACACTGGTGATATAGCATAGGGTAAAGGGTCCTTGGATTCAATTTCCAGTGTAAAAAAAAATTTAGTTTGTAATCTTTCATAATAAAGAAGACCCCAAAAGGCCAGTGGTCTCCTGGGGGCAACTCTAGTTTCCAGTCAGCTCCACTTATTTATAACACATACCTGGCCCATGTTCTCACTGAGTAGGTAACCTCTTGTCAATATAAACAAGTAAATCAAATACTTATTCTGGTACCTGTGAAGTCCTGAATTTAATTTCTCCCAAGTAAAAGGTGAATATACCAATTTCTTTAGTAGAGGAATGTGTTAGCCTTCCAAAACTTTAGCACTAAGACTGAAAAAACATTACTTTTTTTTTTCATTATATATTCCTCCCACTCAAAAAATAATGGCTTTTTTGACATATAAGATATAATGTAAATTCATTTTTTGGTGTTTCAAAGCACTACTCAAGCTGGACAGATCTCCTTTTATCTAACCCAGAAAACTCAGTCAAGTTCTAATCACCCTTTATATTTAAGTTTCAACTGCTCTATTGTTTCTTTTCCAATCATTTTATTCCACATTAGTAGGCTTACTCTCTGGCACTAAATGGCACTTGACTCGTATCTGACCTAACTCCACTGAAGTCTACATTAGGAGTAACTTTCTTGGAGGAAGAAATCCAACCACTGGTTTTCATGTACTCAGTACATAGGAGACACAAAATATTTGACACTGCTGACAGCAAAGCGATGAGAAGTGATGAGCAAAAAATATTATGAGTATAAAATAATTTAAAGTTACACATCAGTATCCCTCTCCCTCTCGATTCCAATAATGTCCAAACATTGAGATGCTTGACAAAATATAATCAATGAAAAATAAATAAAGGGCTGTGCTTGAAACCACTGCGAGAAACAAAGAGGAACATCAAAGAGCTGAAGCTAACAAGACTTACAGAACCAGTTCTTGGCCATAATGGTTATAAGAGAACTTTCAAACACCCGTGCAGAAAAGTTATCTCCAGATATAGGTCAAATATATGAACCTATGCAGCAAAAACTCAGAAAGGATCTCCCTGAAACCAGGACTGTGAAGATGGAGTTTACTGGGGGTGCTCAAGTAGGTATGGCATCAATTGAGAAAATGGAGAAGTCACCATGGGCGATCAGAACATTATTAGGCATGCCCAAGCAGATCATGGGCCTAAGCCACACTACCTTCATGATTTCAATCCCATCCCACCCCCAAAACCAAAAACAGGAAAAAGGAAATAATAGTCCCAAACTGATAAAACTTAAGGACCTGATAGGCACAATGTGAAACCTCTATGCAGGGATGCTTCTGCACAGAACAAACAAAACCCTAATCAAAGATGCATCACAGTAAATGATTACAGAACACTATGAAAATGAACTGCAAAGATGGTCAATCAGTAGACTCAACAAACATTCTGAAATAAGAACTACTTTAGAACAACTGGAACAAAACTTTATCTGGAGAAGGTTAATGAAGCATTTATTAAAATACAATCATGTGCCACATAATGATGTTTTTGTCAACATGAACATCCTTGAGGAATTGACTGTATGACCTTTGAATATCACTTCTCACTCTACAACTAAGCTCCTTCCACTTTCTTTGTAAAAACCGTTCACCAGAAACCAAAGGAGTTTTAAAACACCAAAGAAATATCTGAAAAATAAGATATCATCCTTCATGTGAACTTTCACAATCATTCTTGACAAGAAGATTAAGACAAATTAAGGAAATTTGCCAAATTTTGGTTGACATACCATGCCACAAACTATAATTATTTTTTGGCTAGTTTTTGTTATTAAACATTACAGAATAATATCAAAATCAGCAAGACTGTCACATGGTTGATATTACTATTACTTTTACTTTTTTAACATTATTATGTATTTTTTATTTAAAAAATTTTTTGCACTGCTGGGGCCTCATGGATGCTAGGCAAGCACCTATCTGAGCCCTGGCAATACCATTTTTAAATGTGTTAAATTTCAGTAAAATTTGCATTGAAGCAACATATACAAGAAGTGAATTATAAACTATAAATATATACGTATTAAAGTCAAGCTTATTCAGTACAGAAACGTAAAATGGATAATATGTTTTCTCCAACTCTAAATAATAACAATCTTCAGTTAATTTTTTTGTGTTTGAAATAAAGCTAAAAAAAGATAAAACATTTCTGAAAGAAAAAAGTAGTATATGATACATTGAAAGGTATTCTTGTATTCTTTTTTCATCAGTGCTACCCAGATAATGCTATGTTTTTAAAAATAAACAAGGCATAGAAATAAAAATGGGAAATATGCAAACCCACTGCTAACACCCTTCACTGATTCTATTCCTTTCTTTTTATTAAGACGACACACAAAAGTATTTTATGGGTAGAGAAAAACATGTGGAGAAAACAGAAGGTAGCTCTACTTTTCCCTGGGAAATGAAGCTGAAAAAGGGAATAGTCATTGTCTCAGGACTTATGTGGGCAACAATGACCAAAGCAGAAGTCCAAATTGTCCATGGACAATTGTGTCTGGACTTTTGCCAAGACACAAAGACAATTTGGGATAACCTATGAATATCACAATGGGCAGTGAACCAGTGCAAAAGATACAATAATTCTATTTTATGAGGAGAATGGGATTCAAAAACAAAATGATTTTACCCATCTGGGACAAATAAATAAATATTAGTCCAGAACACTAAAATTTCCCCAAAAATGATTATAAAATGTATCTTTTTAGAAGTTACTCTCTTTTCTAGTCTATTCAAGAAGCTACTTTAGTTTTAGAGACTCTCAAGACACATAAAATATTATTTTCCAGGGAGCAAGAAATCAGAAATAGAGTGGTCATTTTTATGTGTTCCTTAATCTCATCACTTACAAACAATGAGTATACAGTAAGAAATTCTCCACAACACACCAAACTTTTATACTAGCATAATCGAGGAATACAAAACAACAGCCATTTTAACTTGTATCTTCAGACTTTCATATTCCTTAGGAAACAACTTACTATGACATGACTTTATTATAATACAACTTTATTTTCAATTACATCTTCCATATCATACGATGTTTAACAAAGTTAAATAATACAATTGCAGAGAAAGCAATAACAGTGGAAAAGAGAAATTAAGAGGTAAAGACAAGGGAGAACATATGTTTACTACCGAGATTTGAAGTGAGATGGGGAGTCGATGAGGCGGAGAGAAGCAGGATGGCAGGAACTGCGGAGAAGATGACTTGTGCTTGACAGAGGGAAAAGGAAGAATGAAGAGGACTTTCATAAAATAAACAAAAAAGAGGAAATAGAATGATCTAGAGCTAGAATAATGCAGAGACTAGGTTGATTCTGGGATGAAAAAACTTGGAAAACAATTTTAAAACTCAAAGGAAGATTCTCAACTTACACTAAAGTAAAAAGATATGAAAAAAAGATGAAAATGGCAGGCAATACAGCACAGGCATATACTGAAGGGGTCCTAACACAATACTTCCTTGCGAAGTAGTCCACAGTGACACGTCAATGAAGTGAGAGAAAAAAAGGAGGAGACAACTTTGTAGCACAGTAGTAAAATGCAATAGAATGCATATTGTGGTAATAAATTAAGAAAAAAGTCCAACCCTTAATGCTTATCATTTCTGAATCGTACTAAAACTGGTCAAGAGATCATATTATACAGAAAGGATTTTTATGGTTTAATCCAGAAATCAAAACAGGTTAATGAAGGAATATGTTAATAACGAGTGGAATTATATGCAAATTTGGAGCAGCACTCACCAAATTACATTTTCCTTTGATCTGCTATTGCCATTGGCCTTCTTTCCTGTACTGCCACCCTAAGGCCTCTCCAATAACACATACTCATACCCCTTTATGCCTCTTTGGTAACCACTTACAGGCCTGTTTCCTGGATCTTTTCTCCTCATTCTTCTTAAATATACAGAGATACCATTGAAAGAAGACTGTCTTTTGATATACAAGAAAGGTCTACCTATCTTTGCACCTGTCTTTACTCTTCGCTTCACAGACCCACCACCCTTGCTGTAGACCCACCAGAACCTCCGCCATGCCCTCAACAGTACTTATGCTCTGATGGCTCAGCACTTTTGAGTCTTCAACAGAGGCTAGGTGGAATCCCCTCCCTCTTCCTCTCACCCAACTTTAAAGGTCAAGTTTAGAATGTGTGTGGGGGGGGGATTCCAAGATGGCAGGCTGCAGGAAGACTGCTTCTCGTTTGGCTCCATGCAAAAAAACTCCAGGACAGTTCCATTGCTGCAAGGTGCATTTAGGGGGTAATCATCACTGTTACACAGCCATAGTTAGGGGAGATTTTTGGAGGATCAGAGATTTGAGTGCAGCAAGTGGAAAAGAGGGATTGTATCCACCCAGCCCTGTCACCCCCACCCCCAGCTGGAAGACTCACTTTAAGGTCTTACAGGAGCACTAAAAAGACCACTTCCTGAGCTCAGAAAACCTGGGGGTACTGTGAGTGCAACCAGGAAAGGGAGCACTGATCTGCATTTGACACCCTGCCCTAATATCTAGAAGACTCCAGAGTTTCAGATCTCCAGGGAGGCTGGCGAAGGCCACAGAAAGCCCAGGAGACAGGCAGACACTCAGTTCTCTACTTGAGATCACATAATTCCAGACTGAGAGACCCTGCTAACAAAACTCAGGCAGACAGTGAACATCTGCTCCTAATGTGTACAGAGACAACCTTAATGAACATATTTTCAATTTTTCATTAAAAATCTTCCATCTTTTTCCTGTTTTTGATGGGTATATCTGTGCATCTGGAGAAGTCAATTGGTTCATGCACATACAAACATGCTAGGTGTTTTTTGCCTTGTTTTGTCTTTGTTGGGAATTTTTTCGCTTTTTTTTTTCTTTTCCTGATTTTCTTTTTTTTTTTTTTTTGCTCTTTTCTCTTTTTTCTTTTTCTTTCTTCTCTCTCTACTCCTTTCATTCCAGCGCATTTTCTTCAATGTAAGTGTTTATCCTGTCCTGAGTGCTGAGGGTTGGGATTTTGATCAGTACATTTAGTATTTGAATTTTATTTTGCCCCAGTTGCAAAGTTTTTCTCTACTTGCTTCTACCCTTTCTTATGTTATCATCCAAATTCTATTAGTTCTTTCACCCTTCCTCTAATTTGGTGCCTCTGTATCTTCTCCCTCTGGTTCCCCCCTCAACCCCCAGCAAATCCTTCACCTCCTCTACTTTCTCTCTGTTCAAGTTTGGATATCCTCTCTAATATCCTCTTACATTCCCTTCTCTCTCAAGTTTCTAATTAGTTTATACCATTCAACCCCCCCCATCATTAATGCTGTGTAACCAATACTGCCGTGAATATCAAACTCAATAACTATTGTATGCTTTGAAGCCTGACATATGTGATGGTTGAATAATACTGTTGCCAAAAGTAATGACTAACAATACCATTCAATTCATAGGTGGAAATTAATATCCTAATAGAAATAATTGATACTAAATAACCAATTTAATACCATTTATTGTACACATTCATTGTTCATATTGACGATCCCCTATTAGCTCATGAAGAGCTGGAAATCTTAAGGGACACTAATAGTTCACAGATTAGGGATTCGGCTTCTGAACTCAACTTTCCTGACAATACCCCAAGCCAAGTAAGGGAGGGATAGAACAAAACTCCAAATCCAACAGC